>JWZT01002984.1:18820-33056 GCA_000827895.1 Thelohanellus kitauei | reverse complement strand
CCAATGTTTATTTTATAAAAAAATATTTTATATATTTTTGTATTGTAGTTCATATTTAATTTGTTATCACTCGATCGCTCATAAATTCTCTTATATGACCTAACCATGTTATTTTAATTAAATAATTTTGTATTGAATGTAAATTTATCGTTGTTTCCAGTTATTCGCGACAAGTGTATTCATATTTTTTGTCGATTCAAAATTTTAGTTTATGTATTCCATCATTCACGTATATAAACGTCTTTTATTTACAAATGCTTAAAAAAGGGGTAGTGAATATTGTTTAAGAAATTTTGAATATTTAAAAAGAATATTATCGATATATATATTATCTTTTAAATTTATGCGTCTTATATATATAGTACTTGTGATTTGAAAAATAAGGTAGTGTTACAGAGATCAATAATCACTCAATCATTATTTCTATCTTTATATTATGTAAGAATTTTTACAAACTCTGTTATTATTTGGATTTTTTTTAAATCAGAATGTTTAGAAAATTAGTAAAAATTATTTTTTGTGGAAGACTATGATGCTTTTTGAATTTGTTTGTATATTATAAAAATATAGTTTTGAATTATGAAATAAATCATATTTTTGTGTAAAAAATTAAAAAATAAACATATTCCAATGGCATTAAAATGATATTATTAGAATTTGATTAAAATCAAAAATGCTCCTATATTGTTCAAATGATATTTTCAAAATATATTATTGTTTACATGTTGACATATTTTCAAAACATTACTTTTGAACATCTAAAGTATTTTATAAATAAAACATATATCAATGGATATATTTTTTAACAAATTAGAATCTCTGAAATCAATCTCAATAATATTATACGTTATAACAATGTGCTCGCTTTCTTTGATCGAACAACTTTTATATATATATTCAACAACTATTTGTATGTGGTTTTTTATACATATCATCGAAAAAAAAATCATCGAAGAATATATATGAGATTAATACTGTAATTTATATAGATTATTGCTAATATAATGTTTTATTTAGAATTTAGTAATTATATTATAAAATTTAATATTCATTTCAACGATAATAATTTATTGATACAAGCCTAAGGCAACTTATTTTGGACAATCGTGTATTTCAGGATGTCTCTAAAATAAAAGTGTTATGGCTATCGCTCAATTTCAAAGGCCAAGAATACGTTTTTTAAACTAATATTCTAATATGAAATTCTAAATATATCGAGTCTGATGACAACTTCATCAAAAATCTAAAAGTGATGGTTGAGATGAGTTTATTATCTTTTAAATCAAGCATTACAAAGGTAAAATGTCAATTGAATATTCGTAATGATTTCTCTCGCCACGTGTGCAGATTGATCGAAATTTCTTTGAAACTGCTGATACATAAGATATTATATCCTTCTCAATAATATTGCGAATAGATATCACCAACCTATATTTTAATACAAATAGTTGTCTTAACTTGAGAAAAAATATGCATTTTTTTTAAAACAGTGTAAATTAAAATCAAGTTACATATGATCACCTGTCAAATTCGTGATTGTCTAGAATTTTAGTTGACATTATGTAGTTATATATAAAGATATATTTTACCTCACTGATAACGTTAAAAATTTGAAAAAGAATTACATTTTTTTTTCATTTTTAATCGTCCTAATTTTATCGCATTAATGTTATTCTTCAGTTTAAGATAATAATTAATTCTGGCTAGATTTTGTTTGACAAAATACGATCTTGACGATAATCTTAGTAGTTAGTGTTAAGATCACAGAAACCATTGTTTTGGTCTTATCAAGAGGTCTCTCGCTTTTCCGCAACCAAATCATAGAGAAAATGAATTTCAACGTTTATATTTTATGCTAGAGAAAAATTGTAGCATTTATTTCAATATATTAGGATTTACTTATATCGATAATCAAAAATTTTTGTTTCAAGAATGTTGTAAATTTAATTGGGGAAGAATAAAAATGAATAAACAAACATTCCTAAGGTAATATATGTGATATACTATAAAAGTATAAAAATTTAAACATATAATTTTCAATGGTAATGCATTAAATAGGTGAAATATTTACATTATAGAGAATAGAAAACTTCTCGATCATATCTTTTCTGCAAGTTTAGATGTCTTAGTTCGACATTTTCTATTATCCATTTATTAAGATAATATCCAATATATTAAATTTTGAATGTGTATCTGAATTTTTTTGGATAGGTAGAAAAGTCTTATTCTTTAGAAAATATGTGATTATATTTTTAATAGTAGCAATCTCGTCCAGGATGTTATATTGTCTATTAAATATAAGTAATACTTCAACAGTAAATTCTGAAGGATAATAAACATACTAAAACCGATTTAAACTAGAGAAAACTATAGATGTTTAATGGCTATGTAACATACATCAGGGCCAAATAGAGTATTGGTCAATTAATATTTCAGATTTAGATGGAAACTTTTAATATTAATGACATGATCAACAATTATCTGCCACGTAAAAAAAAAATTATGCACCCTATGCTGTAACATTCTTACTGCAAAGTGTAGTTAAAAATTTAAAATATTTGAAACAATTTTAAAATATATATTCTACTCTAGAACATTTTTATTTTCAATATTACTTAATATTGACAAATCAATAATTTTTCATATAGATTGTTTTTTGTTTTTTATTTTTACATAAAATGGTTTTAATAACAACATCATTCTGAGATTGGTATATCTGCTATTTACAATAATAAATTAAATAAAAAATATCTAATTCATAAACAGTATAAATGTAGATATATGATGAAATACAAGAAATTTAGAAATCTTAAAATAGTGATTTTTCATAGTTAGAAATTGAAAAGATATAAGTTAAATATTAGTTATTTTTTCTTAAATATGTACCTAAGTATAGTTATCGACTTATTGTATATTTATTGTTTGGATATATCAAATGTCTGTAAAAACATCGTACGATCATTAAATGTTGTGTTAGTAATCATTTATTAGTGACCTAAATAATGTAGATTACAGGTCATCAAATTATATATTTTATACTTGTTGATCAGGATCAAAGTTTTGATATGATTTTTAATTATATATTGTGTATTTAATGTTCAATGTATTCGTATAACACAGAAACAGATTCTTTAATATTTTATAATGCTGATGGATTAGCTTCAAGTATAATTTTTAGTAAAATTAATGCATTTTAATCAAATAATGAATTTGATTTTTAAGATTTATAGGAATTTTTTTGTTTAAATTTCAGATTGAAAAAATTCTGATCAACAAAATCTAATGTATTTCTATGTAAACTATTTTGTTTGAGTAATTGATTTAATATTTATATTAATTTTTTTCAATAAGTGGATTTTGTAAGAATACCTGATAATTAAATCTTTACATCCTATTTTCAAATGGAATAGACATCGATTTAGTGTTCTAAATCATTATTTATTGACATAACTCAAAGCTAAGGTGATTTATATACAAAGATATCATTACATTTTATAAAATAATTAAGAATATATTTTATGTAGTTCAATGAAGTAAATTTAAAAAATGTTTAAATTCATCTCATTTCAGCATTTGTAGTCCTTGATTTATAAGACATAAACAAAAAGGTATTAACGACAAAATATTTCATGATTAATTATCTTGCTACAAATATTTTGGTATTACAACAACAAATTGTTTACACGTTACATTTGTTTTGTTTAACTATAATTTTATTCCAAAAACCTTTTCACGGTTGATCAAATATTCATATGCCCAAAAGCTGTTTGACTGATTGCATTTCCTCATTATTATTTTAATTAAATTCATAATGGTATATGTTATGTAATTACATAGTATACTGAAATAACATTCTAATTGCCAATATAATCCTAATGCTTCAAGATCTGTGTTGATTAATCGTAAATATTTGAGGTATGTATTATCGCACATATAAATGATTGATAAACTAGTTGGATCTCCTTGGTGATTTTTCTAGGCATATATAATGTAGAATAGGAGTGTAAAACACTCAGGTTAATGATAACATTTAAATTTCTAGAAAGTCCACAAAAAATTAAAAGCAGCATCGAATTTCATATTATTTAGATTTATATCTAGCACGACACATTTTTTTATCATTTTTTGAATATGTGATTTCTCATAATTTTGAATTATTGTATTTATATGAACTATGCATCTCTTTTATACAAAAAAATAGATGATAAATTCTACTAATTTGAAATATTATCAAAATTTATATTGCATTAGTTAAGAAAAATACATTTAGCTACATAAAAATTTATTAGCTTTGCTTTAATAACAGAATATTGCGGTTAAATACTTATCCAATAAAAATTTATCATTTTTTATCTCTAACAATATTTTCTTTGTCGTAATTTTTTTGATTATAACAAGGAATTGTTTTATTGTTTATTTAATTTATAACAACAATATTTTATATAATTTCAAATAATTGCTCTAAAACACATACATAAATCAATGTTAATAAAGTCGAACCATATCTAACAAAATATTTTTTAACTCGATATTCTCACAATCGACATAATTGATACATCTAAAACGCCGAAAATTACTCGATATATTAAAAAATCATTACAATATAAGATTTGATAATTATCTAAATTTTGATTTTCTAATCTTCTAAACATTAATCACTCCAAAAAAAGTTCAATAAATATTTATTGTTATGATACATAGACATTATATACTCTTTAACCTAACTCATCGTTATTTTTTAATAATCGACGCCATAATTTTCCATTGCTGAACAAATATAGATTTTCTAACATGCTTAATTATAGTAATTTTCGAATATAAAACTACAGATAGTTTGTTGTATTTAAAACATTGCTTCAAGGGAATTCGTACAGTGTGGTGAAAATGCAACATATTAGAAGTGTTGCAGATCAGTAGAAAGATACATCAAAATACTTGAAATATATTATTTTTGGTTAGATACTCTTAAGCCATTCATGTTCGAAAATGTGATTGTTATCACCTAGTCATCTGGATCATTCGTCTCTTAACCGGCCAATGTTTAGATTTTCAAATTACTGGGTAATATTTTGTAGATTGTAGGATATCTTATATTTAGTTAATTAATAAGTTATCCTGAAATCTCATATATGAGTGAAATTTGATGCAAAAACAATATGTTAATATATTTTCCCATTTATTTATTAATAACAAACAGATATCACAATTGTTGTATATTTTACATGTTAATTACTGATAAAGATGAAATATTAAACCACGAACGGTGGAGATTTTCATGATATTCACTCAAGACTTCATACCTGTTTTACACAATATATCATGAGATATTCAGTTGTCATAATTGGTAGCAGTTCAAAATTTTTCTCTCGGCCTAATGTTGATGTTTATTTTTATTTATGAGTGAAAATATCAATGGATTGCTCGAATATAATTGAATAGATTTTTAACAGTTTTTTCGTAGCTAAGCTCTCATTCAAAAACTATATGAAACTCGTTATAGGCTATTCAGAATGTTATCAAGGCTGTTAAATAACTCACTTAATGAGAACACTACACAGCAGCGAGTGTGACTTATTTGCTAAATTTAAAAATCTGGATTAAATCACAAGCACATCTGCCAATTTTGACTAAAAGGTTCTCTACGACTTACTAAGATGCATTTATTGATTTTCTTTAGGCTCTGGGTACTTCTAAGGTCTTCGATACCCTTCAGCACACGTCTAACTTGAAAATATCCACGGTTAGCAGACCTACACGATAATCATCATAACCAAATCGATGTCTAAGTGAAAGATCAGCTCTATTCATCAACCACTCTATAATATTGGAGTTCAAAATTTTTTGTCAATCTAATTAAAACGAGAAGGTAAAAACTTTGACAGCATACGCACAATTGTCCAAATCTAAAACCAAATTAGAGTTACTAGTGTGTTAAAGACTAGGGGTCTCTGGAAGATTTCTATGGATAATGTTTGAGTCTAGAATATATGGATTTTTAGATAAGTCTATAATATAACAGACCAAGGTCTATCGAGCTAAGACTATAGTGAAGCGATATTATACAGAATAAATTTTTGATCTCAACAATTGTTAAATAGAGTCGAAGATCCTACCAAGCACTGATTAAAGGTTAGATCTTAAGAACACAATGCCTCGATGTTTGAGATTTGTGATTATTTCTCACTTACAGGAGTCATCAGAAGTAATGAATTTAATCCATATTTCAACCAAACTCCGTCAGCTATGCGAAGGTTGTTTGCAAAGAGGAGATCGTAACGTGACGCCAAAATATCGACAAACCGTTTATGTATGTCCTGTTTCAATATCCTTTGAATGGAAATAAGCCGCATTGAGGACTCGCGGTTCGAATTATGTTTTCCAAGCAATCTTCTTAAACTAGGCAAATGTAGGTGGCTTGTTGTTAATAAGATTGTATACAGTAAATAATTGGAGGAATATTGATGAAAAAAATCTTTGTAGTTTCAATCATAAATTAATGGGTATATTGATTAAAAAATTGCTATTTATTCGTCGTGCCAAACTGGAAAGATGTGTTGTCATTTTTCACACGTTGATACCCAAAAAGACAATTATTTCAATTGGTCATGATTTTGAAATTGTCAAAAATTATATATCTTGAAGAGTAGTGAGGCATGAAGTTTTTATATCCGGTCTCTATCATTTCCGTTTGATCAAAATATTCCTTGTTGAATACGAGTTTTAAAACATCGGTTTCATTCTTTGAATTTTTTTTAGAAATATTAAAAATATTTTCACGGAATTTCTACAAATATATATGTATTGAATCTTTTTCAGATATTCAATTTCTTTTTTTCGTTTTTCCATCCTGTGTTATCGCATGTGTTTAGTAGTTGTTTCAAGGTCTAATATGTATTTTTTCTGATGTCTACCTTTGCATTCTTTAAACAGAAGCTCGTAAATAATTCACCATCATTTAGTTTATCAATTCCATAATTATATTCTATATATAGAATTTTTTGTTTTTAGTGCATATAAATAGATGATATCTTTGTATCAGTAGTTTAAACATTTTTAAAAAAGCTAGATTCTTTAAAGAACTAATAAGTTTTATCAATTCTTATTTTACAACTATAGGGTCTTGAATAATAGATTGTGTTAATCAATTTGCGTATTCTGATTTCATTTTAACAAATCGCAATCTGTAAACACATTATTTAAAATTCAACGGGTTCAAACATGGAGATTACATCATCATGTTTTTGAAATAAAATAACATAGAAGATAAAATTATCATTAAAAATAATGAATGATGTTTGAATTCCTTGTTTCTAATGAGATGCACTTACTAAATAATTGTTTTTGATTGAGTGCCGTTAAGCATTTTTTTTTCGAAAATTTCTCTTTTAGCATTGAATGGACTGTATCTTCTAATATGGACAAAAAAAAAGCGTAATCATTACATCATGGTATGATTGATGTGTACAAGTTTAGACGAATCCATTGATGTCGTTTAATGAAACTAATGATGTTGAAACAACATGATAAAAGCGTTCAAAATGGTCAAGATCTGTTGAAAGGTATTAGTTTATCACAGTTTAAGAAATGTTGAATAGCATTTATTATATTTAATAATACTCCATAAATATCCATAACGTTGTTTATAATTACAAAAGATGTAGGGTCTTTGCACATGAAACATTCGGTTTACCGAATTGTGTTAAATATAGAGAACTGTGGATTTTCAAATTATGAAATAATGTTCTCTGTAAAAATCAATAATGATTACATCGAAAATAATTTTGTAGATGCATCGAATTTCATCCATGAATATTTCGAACCATAAGATTTGATTATAGTTAAAAATCTGATTTATGTTATATTTAAAAAATTATAATGGTTTTGATCGTAAATCGCTATTATCTCATTTGAATTGACCATTAGAAATCTACATACATTTTTATTTTTAATTTCCAAATTATTTTGGTGAATTCTCCAAATTAATCATCCAGGCTAGTTTCCGTTAAGCAGATTTGAAAAACATATAAATAAATACTTATTATAAGAAATTCGTGAATTCATTGTTATAATTAATATCCCTTTTTATCATTTGAGACCGAAGGATTGCACGACCTATTTACACCAAAGGAATTATATATTGGCTAATTCCTCAGCAATATCGTAGTATCGCTTCATTTATTCACGTATAATTATTTAAAATTTTAAGATTTAATATTATTTTAGAATAATTACATAAATAGTTTTCCGAGAGTATAAATTTCCTAGTAATTTTATACGTGAGGCCATGCCTAGGTGGGTATGGGTGTGGTAAATGATAAATGTATATAAATTTGTTGAATTTTAAGACCATATCTCTGTGTTAATATCATACTACCCGAACCGATCTTCTAAACATAGGTGGATGGGAGCGGCGTTGGGTGAAGAGGCGAAGTCTTTTGGGTGACGATAAATGTATATGTTCCTATAACATCAAAAATGTAGAATCATGTAAAGAGTGTACCGGCCCGACTGTGACTCATCTCATGTAGACAAAGGTAGCAGACGGTAAAGGTATATTATAAACACTGTTGAAAATTTTAATTATCACATTCAAAATCCTCTCTTAGGTTTATTAGTTATTTTACTACATATATTTTTAGAGATTCGGCTTTTAATGTTTATTTTACGGTGAACAAAATGTATGGATTTTTTTTAAATGATGGAGAGAATCTTTTGTATATTAATTAATCTGGTAGATATCTCTAATCAATTTACGATGGAAACCGAATCATTTAATATATATATATTCAAAAATTCGTTTCGATAGTACTGATTTAAAATTCTATAATACGTGTACCAAACGACAATTAAGGAATGCTTGGTGATTGTTAGAATAGCCAAAAATAAAATTGTGTCAATTGATAATAAAATATATGTATATCTCTTACACGCGGCTTGTAATGAAAAATACGCCGTTTAGGATGACATGTGTGCGATTTAATAATTAAACCATGATTATTAATTTATTCTGAAAATATCTGGGTAATTGTCATGTGTGACCTAAATGTACTTTAAACCTGGTTTCACAAGCCCGTATGCCCATTTCTTGATGTTTCTTGTCTAATTGCTTCAAACACTTATAATTCTCGCAGATAATAGTTTATTCTATTTCATCATATAGGATGTTTATGGAATTAAGAAACATTGAATATTGTCGACAAAATAATATTGTTTATGCACTGACCATAGATTTTAAATGATCGAATTGATATATTTCTTGAATGTATAAATATTATATCCAACAAAATTCAAAAATTCAATGGTCAAAATCTTGAATTTACTGAGACATCAACGTTCATTAACGACTGCTGTAGTTTTTGAGTTTACGTGTTTATAGATTTATACCATCTTGATACAAATTAGTTAGTTACAAGATATGTATCATTCATTTTTTCATCGATTGTACCTATTTATAAATACTCTAAATATCATAGAGAAAAAGATTATCCCTTCATATATATTACCTTTAATGGATTTAAATGATAAAATCAAAATCATTATCATTAAGGAAAACTTAATCCATAAACATATGATACCTCTTAAATACAGAGTTTTCGATTTAATTTTGTCCACTGTATAATATGTATACAATCGAATCGAAAACTACCAAATTTAAACACAAAAATCATTAAAAATTATTAACATGTCAAAAGCATCAATTCAGTAACACGAACACGATCGTCTATATTAAACCATTTACAAATGCATACATCAAAAATCTAAATGTGTCTCATCCATCTTGAAACTCTGTTTATGAAATTAAATAAAAATTGCCTACCTCAATTGTATCTAGTATTTTTAACAGATATCAGAAGGATACTATGATTATTGATATGGAAATACAGTTAATAATGTCTAATTTTACCCCTATCTATTTTTCAACCCTGTCTATTTTCATCTAAAAATGAATTTTATTGAATTTTGATAAGAAATTTTTATTTCTTTATTTTCGATTTCATATAGGTGGATATGGTAAAAAAAAAATATTTATAAAAAATCACACACTAAACTGGGAATCTAAGGACAAATAAAGCAACTTCCAGAGTATATTGAATAAAATCTATCAAAAACTATCAAATAATTGTTTTTTCGAATTCATATTCCGCTATAAATAGATATATCTGTTAAATCGATGTATTTAAAGAAAACAGCCAGAAATATACAATATCTCCTCAAATAGAGATCCGAAGAAATACGAGCACATCAATGAAAGTAAATATGAAGTATTTAATACAAAACTAATCTAAAAACTGTAGTTAATAAAATCTTGCAATGCAACAAATATCGAAACATATTATGATAGATTAAAATGTCATATACATCACAAATATAACTTAATATCACTTAAAAAATAGAAGAGAATTTAGCAACCTCTATTGTTGTTTCTAGTTTGAGAATCTAAAATGAAGTAGCGATAGATGATATTAATGAATAATTTAATAAATTAAATCGTCCATTCCGATTCGAATGAGAATATTTAACGTATGTATTCACTTAAGATATACATATTCTTTTATTAAAGAATAAGAGGAGGGTAAATAAAAATTTTTGAATATTTTTGGCTAGTTTAATTATTTCAACTAGATAACCAATATTATTTTTTAATAGTCTATTGTTAAATTCTTATAAAATTAAGTGTCAAAATTTATGAAATATAGAGAGCGTTTACTAGATTAAGACAAGTTAGATTATTATTGAATAATGATACATTTGATAAATTCTTGTTTGGAAAATCTGAATATGTATTTTTTTATTATTTTCAATTGATGACATTTAACTAAATGTTGATGAAATATGACCTAAATCCTGCACCTAAAAGGAATTATAGCTGATTTGGTTTCGATTGTTTTTAATTTTTATATAATTTTACGAAAAAATCAATTTTAAAATATCACTACCTTTTTTGTAAAAATAGAGTTTTTGATTTTATCGCTTAATGTTTTACAACGTTTTTACCGATACTGCTGGCTTAAGAAATGTAATATCTTGCCATATAAAGCTTAACCGTTTCTTGCATAAATAATTATGATTTTTATATGTCGTAAAACTGTTGATGATTATTAGTATGGTAAACAGTACATGTTATCAGATCTTCATATCATAGTTGCTATACCCATTATTGATAACTAGATTTATGTCAGAGAAAGTATATCGATTGATATTTTGAATCCTAAATCAATATTCGATTATACAAATATTATTTTGTAAAAATGTCACTATATGATATTAAGGTTGAACATCGATTTCGTGGACAAAGTTTAATATTACGTTTTTAAATAATGAAAAATTTGCATTCTTTTTATTCACAAATGAATATTTTATCTGTTTTGTGGTAAATAACTAAAATACATTCTACCTTAAAAAATAGTGTATATCGAATTTAATATTTTACCGAAGATTGATCAAAGATAATTGGAGAATACTTGTTTATTTTTTTAAGGAAAAATTTAGAAATAAGTGAAGCTATTATAAAGTTTCATCTGCATATTTTCTATCATAGAATGGTGCCGATATTCTTCAACGTAATGTTTATAAAAAATATTATCATTCAATAAAAAACATATTTTTCTTTTATGTCCAATATTTTATTTAACCGGTTTTTATAGCTTCGCCAATGTTCCCATAGAGAGGATGAATATTTGCTATTAACTTTGTTTAATCATAATTTACCGAATGCATATCAATCATCTGCAAAAATTGATATCGTCGATTAACGATGTTTTTAGTAATTAAAATACCTACTGCAAATTGAGGTGCATTTAGGGATTTAAGTTAAATAAAGTAGAATTTTATTTTTGAATCGGAAGGAAGTAATAAGAAAAATATTTGGGTGGTAGTACATAATACAACTTGTGAAATAAATATCAGTATAATTAATCTCAATAGAGACGTCAAAAATTGGTATTCTTTTGGAAATCATCGAAGATATCAAATTATTTTCAATAAATTAATTTGAACAACGATATCATTTAAAATATATTGAGAAACGGATAGTTCTTCACAATAAGAAGTTCTAATAGTTTTGACCTCATTGTGCACCATGATGAAAAAAGAAATGAATGTTACTTCTAATAATATATGTCTTGAAAATAGGTAATGATTTTGCAAAATATACAATATTATACAGAATGAACCTCAAAGATACCATTAAATATTTATACTTCGTAGCGAACGAATGCCTTTTTTCATATCGCAGCATTATAGAGCATTGACATAGTTGTCACTTCTTATCAAGAATCAGTTTTATACTAGATTTTTATATGCGTATGTATGGTTGAATATCCGAGAGACGACCTTTAAGTGCCTATCCAGTGTGGAAAACTTCGTAATAGCTGTCTACTTAAATCCGAACCGAAATGTACCAGTTCAGGTTTTAGTCGAAAAATCAATATAAAACATAATCGTTTACTATTATCTCACAAATAATTATAATAATCTATTTATTATTATGTATATTTGTTTCTAATTGGTTTTTAATAAAAATGACGTTCAATTTTACATACCATTTATCTGATTATTCTTTATCCTAGCTAACCTTAGTATGAAATTTCTTCCTATAAATTTGGTTTTACTCTAAATGAGAAAAAAACACATTATACCGAGCAATGTAAAAAATAAGGTAACATCAATAAATAAACATTCTTGTATACCGCCAGAATCCTAAATTGTAAATATAAAAATCAATAAAATAATTTAAGACATCGTACAATGCACTGATGAATATGATGAAGGTCGAAGCTATTAAATCTATGTTGATTTAAAATACATATTAAAATATATACGAAAAAAATATTTTATCATAATATCAAAAAATCCAAACAAAGAAATATAACAGATAATTAATAAACCATTATCATGAAATCGTGAAGCCTGTAGTGTTTATAGGAGTTTCTGCGAAATTTATGGAATTTAATATTGTAACCATTATTTTAAAAGATTTACAATAAAAATAAGCTTGATCCTAATAAATGTACACAAGAAAATCGATTTTTTCGAAATAATGTGGATCAGAATATCTCCCGATAGCATATATTCAGATACTGATTGTCAAAATGGTTCAGCGAATCATATCGATATATATAGTAAACCCTCACTAATGTTAAGCGATTCGCAGGCAAGATTTAAAAAAAAGACCTAAAATAGACAGGGTATTCCAAAAAAGCGGTAAAATTCTGCGAAACCTTTTAATTTTACACATATTAACATGATAATCTATACTTCAGTCAATTAGTCCATGAATTTAATGATTCACATAGCTTTTCTTCATTAATATGTACAGTTTAATGTACTTTGTTGATAAAATTAACAAACTCATTTTTTTAATTGGTTCAAAATCTCATATATCTGCAACGATTTTCGATTCCATATATAGAAACAAAATATTAAATATTCTCGACAATTTTTTTCAATTTTATATGGAAAACCTATAGTGGGATTCATATTTTATCGTTTAGTCCGAGCATGGCCGGTAATATGACAACGAAAATTTAAGATATGTTCTGAAGTGTTAATTATACTAAAAATACAAGGAAAATTGTTTTTAAATAAAAAAAGACAGAAAGAAAGAAAAAATAATGACAGAGTGTGCTCTATTTTGTAATTAGTGATGATAATTATGCATCGAGAGAATATATTTGTTTTTTAATTGTTTAGAATATATGTAAGATATTTTGATTTTGTATATTTAGAATTACTGCTTTAATCATAAATGAAGAAAACATAGATGGATAAAAAAGTGCAAACAATATCGCCATATTTATCGAAAAATATCTGTATTATAATCCATAAATATGGAAATACGCTTATTGTGATAAAAATAGTTGATAATAATCATGAGAAGACAAACCAATCCTAAATTTTTATAGTATTCTAACATAAGATATATTTTTAATATTTTGTGACAAATTAAAAGGTATTTAAATATTGTGTACAGGATAACCTTTATGACATGAACTAATATTCAACAGATTTTTGAAAGATTCATAATAGGTAGATACATCCATTTTTATCATACCATTGAATGATAAAGTAGTAAAAAATTCCATACCTTATATGCGCAAACCATTTATTTTTTTATAAAATTTAGCTTACATTATAGGGATTTCCCTTCAATTTCGTCTTTTTTTCCTTTGTATTTGTTGTTTGCATAAGGATTAACGAATTTTCCTTTCAATTTCGCTTTTTATTTTTTTTTATT
>JWZT01002984.1:6708-18076 GCA_000827895.1 Thelohanellus kitauei | reverse complement strand
TTATTATGAAAATGTTCATAACCATTATAAGTTTGACGATGTATTATTTCTCATTACAAAATATTTCTTAAGAAATTCAAAAAAAATTCTCATTTATGTATTTCAGAAAACAACTACTAAATAAAATAACATCAAAATATTTTTAAGTGTGACCTTTGATTTTTTCATCCCATATAAATATAATTTCAAACACATTGCTATCAAATGTTTAAATCCCTTCAATGTTTACGTATAAGTCTTGTTTTTTGATTTAAAATAATGAAATGGCAGATTCTTCTTTTTATTTTATAATTTTTTCAAAAGGAAGATTAAATTGATAGATAATATAATAAAGAGGCTTCGATCTAAGATACTAAATATGGAAATTTATTGTAAAATTATTCTAAGACATTTCATTGATTTTACAGTGTGGTAACCATTTATATATATATGATAAACGTTTGATGAAGATGTTTAAAACCTGAAGAAGTTATGATATAATTAAATAGAGATAAGTATTCAATAAATTGATTGTATATTTTTCACCTGAAATATGGTATATTTAACTGTGTTTAAGGTTAATATTATACTATGCCTCAACAATTACTGTTTTATTGATTTAAAAATTATATTGTTTGATTTAACATATAATAAAAAAAAGTGGTATTTAGATAATAATATATTTTTCGCGATGAATGAACATATGTTATTGTGGGCTCGGTGGTTGTATTGCAACATAAATTTACTATAAATGCGATTTGCTAAACAGCCATTTTTTGATATACGATGTCATAAATTTATTACAAGAATGTTCGACAATTAATATTTGGTGTATTTGTCACTTATTCAAAATATAAATTAGAAATTTCATCTGATCATAAAAAAGAATCCAAAATTTCATTAAATAATAGATGCAAAAGTCTATTGATTCTGATTATCTCATATACAAAATCAACTATATAAATTTTACTCATTTCATATAAAGGCATTATATCACGTATTATTACATCGCTACTTAAATAATAAATAACGTTCTTCGTAAGTAAATCCGGTTTAATAAATAAAAGTTACATCTGATCACAATACTAATTGATCGTTAATCACATAAGAAGAGAGGTGGAATATAACACATAATTTATAATCACAGAAATTTTAAAGTTTTTAACTAAAACAATAAGTTAAAATTGATCATGAGATTTGATTGGTGAGGTTTTAAATATCTATAAATGGAATCAGATTTTATAAATGCTGTATCTTTGTTGATGTTGTTATTACAATATTTAGGTTATATTATCATATTCTGGTTTCGGCTGGGAGACCATTAGATAAGTCTTGATAATGCGAAACAAAAATTAAATATATATTAATTAAAATTATTATTAATATTAAACACGTAAAGAACGAAATAGCTTAAAAATCTTAAAAAATATCCATTTATTTTTATGTCGATAAATCAAAACTCTTAAATTCAATTCGTTTTCTTAAAATCCTGTTTGTGAAGATTTAATATGACTAATAAAAATACAATTTTAATATGTTCAAATGGCTACATCATGTATTGTAACAATATACTTTTTGGCGTAGATCTTTCAATCATTTACTAACATCTTAATCGGAATATAATTTTTTACCATACAAGTAAGTTAGGATATTTACATATGTAAAAATTCAATTGTTCAAACAGGGTACCTATGCGGTTGTATTTTCTGATTTGTCATTTCCAATATTTACTAAATTAATTTAAAACAAAAAATGGCAATTTTACATAAATAGATTTTATCCATTTATTAAAATCTAAAATGTTACATCGAACGGAAAGAACGTAATTGAATGTTTAGCAAATATTATAAAAATAATATATATTATCTAAATTGTTTCTAAATTCACTTAAATATTATCCACAATACAGTGTTTTCAGCAGACATTTTTATATTTAATTTAAATTTCTTTTTATTTTAATTTAAATTACATCCATTTTATTTTTGTTTATAACATATAATTTAATTATAACTGGAAGAAACCAATCTATGTGAAAAAGGAATGTGTAATATTTTCAGTCTCTATTATTTAAATCAGCAGTCATGTTTTGATTTAACACATTTTTGCTCGAGAAAATGAATTAAATCAAATCATGGAATATGTTGTGCGTTCCATGGCCTGAGAATTTTATAAATACAATTTTGTGGATTTTTTCTTAAATTCAAAATGCTCAAGATTTAAATTCTTTTGCGAACAGAATATTTACGTTTAAGAGATGTAAGTTCAGTTGATCTTTATGAGAATTTCAGACTCCCAATATAGAGGTTTAATTAAGGATTAGTATTAGCAGTTTTTATTTAGTTGGCCGTTGTGTCAATCTGATTTTTATCTACAATTTAACAAACTATTCCCGAGTTTCGTTATTTTTTCTACACATAGATTTTTACTATTCGCCTACGATAATTTTGATAGATTTTTGAAAAATTTTCAATAATTTGAGTGAAATGGGTATATTCATTTTTTATATAAAAAAATGGTATATACAATATATTAAGACGAGTTTTGGATTTTCAAATATCCGATAGTTTTAAAACGGAGTCGGATTGCATCTAATCGTCGATGCGCTTTGATTGTTTAAATATTTTTTTGTCTCGTCATAAGTTATTTTTTGTGAATAAAACTTAGGACTTAATTCAACGAATCAGGATTTGTAAATATCCAAAATTATTACAGTTGATTCAAACCAAAATTATTGGTTTTAAATATTCGAAATGACATTATTTTTCAAAAAATAAAAAGTAAATAAATGATCTATATGAATATAATGGAACATTCAAAAAATCTTTTTAAATGTGATATGCAATATTTAGAAATATATTAATGGAGAATATTAAAAACATTGAGGGAGACACAATGTATTGAAAGTTTAAATATATTAATAGAAAAGGTAAGATATTAATGAAAAACCGGCATTTTAAGGTATATCATATGGGAGAGATTTTTTACTTCAACATCTGTCTAATGAGATAATTTAAACATTTTTTGCGGTTGTTAAATTAGTTTATATAGGGTGCAATTAATTAACGTACAGTATGATAATACTTTTATAAATATAAAAAAAAATACGTTATTTTCATATTATATTAAATAAAAGTATTTACTTTGTTCATCATGATTTTATTATAAAAATTATAAAGTATCCAATAATTCGTTCTAGACTTGATTATATTATAAAATATATTCTAATTCTATGTATATTTATAATTTAGATGTTATTCAAAATGAATTACTTCCTCGGTTGTTTATTATGTCACTTATTTCAAAAGGTTTTTATTCATGACTATTAGATTCATACATCTGACTCTCGAAATCGTACCGGCACTTCAAGTTTGAATTTGACCACAACGTTCAATAGACATACACCATCGGATACAAAAACACAAGTGGATTGGATATTAACTAGGCAAACTCTTCAATTACAGAAAACACGATACCATTTTCAGACACATCAATAACTCAGAATGTAACTCTAAATTAATACAGATCTTTGAAAATGATAAATCTGCATCAATTCAAAGTAATCCCACAACGGTTTTTATGAATTTACAATACAGGAAACAAATTCTGTTGTGCAGACTCCAACATATTTTAACTCTTCTCTACAAAAATCAAACAACAAAATTGTTTATCTGTGTTTATTCAGAATTATTGGACGAGTTTATCAGAAAGCGTTTACACAACAAATACCGTTAGTTTGAACACGGTTTATCATAAATAATATTAGGATACAACACAAAGTTCGCTTTCTAAAATAGATTACATAGTAGATCTAACTACATTAACCAATAATAAAATGGTTTATTGATATACTTATATTAAGACTTATACTACATCTAATGGGAAAATTATAGAACATAAAAATAACATAATAACATTAACAGAAGTTTGTAACATCTGAAATAGACAAATTATTTAACTCCAAACCATACAAATACAGGCAAAGTTGTAACTCGAATATCATATAGATACGAGATGTACAATCAGCTACAAGAAATGATTCAAAATTTACAGAAAAACTGCCTGTAAATACATAAATAAATCAAAGTCATATACTACTAAGTTACTAAACACAAAATCGGCGTTTGACTCATCACAAATACAAGAAATATCAATTGAAACACTGACTTTGAAACCACCAGGAATTCTATACATTGGGTCACAATCTTTCATACAATCAAATGTTCACATTTGAATATTATAGATATCATTACATATAGATCTTGCAACATCACGAGGCGAAAATTCATTTAGAACTGAAAACGTATAGATATATTTAACACTTAGTCTTCTAATACGAGATTATATACAAATCAATTTACTGTACAAACGACATTAAAATCGGTGTATTATATTTTATACCAGGATAATAACACAGCAATGATTAAAAAAAAGACGGCAAATATTGATACACCATCACCATCAATGATGAAAAACGTAATGAATATAGCTATATACAGTTCGTTGATCCACATCATCAAGCTACATTCAAAACAAAAGATAGCACTAAAACCACAATCCAAGTTAAAAATAACTTTAATAGATTTTTCCTTTGAGAGAATCTACGTTTTCATCCGTAGGAATATTACAAAAGGTACATATGATAAGGATATCGCATAGACTACATATGAAATAAAAAAAAAATACGAAAAAGATATTAAAAAATTCCAAAAGAAAAAATGGGAGAAAAAATAATAGTACAAGAAAAAAAAGGAGAAACAAAAATAAAACTACAACAGTGAATATGATACAATCCACATTAAAGTTGTCTGTACATCGATATATATAATATAGATATCACCAAAATTATTTATAAATGCATCATCTAATGAAATATCGATTACACATTATTCAACACAATCCATTATCTCCAAAACAAAAACAAAGGAGAATATAACATTGGAAACAGACACATACAATGAAACAATAGTTTTCATTTATTTATATAGATGAAGACTACTAGAAATATGAATTCTAAGATCGATAAAATCATATCAAGCACGAATGTGGTTTTTTCAATATTTAAATTTAGATTACATCTAATGATATTCCTACAATCATGGATATAAATAAACACATTTTATCAGTGGTAAGAATATATTAAATTAGAATTCTTCTACGACCAACTCTTTAAGTGATTTACCAACGAAAAGTAGTATTTCAATTATTGTTTGCAATGGGTAATATCAGGATATGACAACAAATACATTAGTGGCCACGCATTCAGATACGACTCGCTCAATGGAAGTATTATATATATAGAGATTTAGAAATTATCTTTAGATGAAACATTGAACTCGAATACTACAGTAAGAATAAAGGAAAATAGACTAATCAAATAACAAGAAACGATTCTGTTTTATCATTATCAAATTCAAATAAACCAGTATGTTTTAATTTTTATAATCAATAGTTACAATATTCGGAACATTTTATGGAATTTAATACAAACCAAACGTTAAATTATAGTACAGATAACATGAAATATACAACAAGTAAACCTGTTCATATAAGTAATTATTTATTAATAAAGAACCTATAAATAAAAGAAATAAAAAAAAACAACTTAGAATGAAAATTAGGGAATTTGAATCAGCGTCTGAAAATACGAGTCAAGAAATTATATATTGGTCAAATATTTCTAAAACTAATGACGATCAAATCAAACAAAATAGGTGGCTAATGAAAGATATGGAGGAGAAAATTGATGAGCTCTGGAAAAAATTTAAAATGAGTGTGAAGGAAGGAATGAGATATCTTTTTTTATTAAAGCTGTTGGCTGATTGCAAAAAATTACAAGAATGTTTTAATGAAGAATCAAGACTATTAAAAATATCAAATACTTTGAAAAACCATCTAGTTTATTTGAATGGACGCTTAGAAGGATTTTCTACTAAAATTCAGTTTCATCAATTACAACTAGAAATGATGGGCGCTCAAGTTCAATACAGAAAGAGAATTAAATAAAACCACCAAGTTGAAATATAAAAATATATTGTAATATTTGATTAAAGTATTTTGCCATTTAAAATTGATTTGAATTTGCCACAATAACAAATTAGTCAAAACCTTATGATCAATTTCATTTTATCTAAACATTTTAAATCCATCCAATAATTAAATTTTAAAAGAATTTATGATAGAGAAATACAAGATCTTATTCCCAAACTGTACGCATATGATTATACACTTAAAATCAACTAAACATAACTATTTTCAAAAAAAGATACGTTTAATATTTTTTGCGAATGATAATATATAAATCAAGCACACCATTTTCACATTTGGTAAATTTTGAAGAAATGTAATGAATCATCACTTATCTTAAAATATTGATTTGTACAATTAATGTGGTTGTTTAAATTGTCAACCCGAGGGATTGCATTATCTAGCACCTTCCTACGAAGGCCAATAAACAAAACCAATATAATCAATAATTATTTCATATCTGGTCTCATTTGTTTCCATTTTATAAATATATATTTTTAAGCTATTATAATTATATAATATTTTCGAAAAACAATTATCGTAAATATTAAATTATATTGAGAGAATATGTATATCGCCCTGCAGCTAGATGTTCGATGACTTACATTTCCGAAAATGGTGCAAAAAAAAATTAGATAATCAATTTATCAAAATGACAATTAACCAAGTGAGGCGGCGAACCCTGAGTTCTTGGTAGATGCCAATGGTTTAATTGAGGTATACAAATAGATATTTCTGCATAATGTCGCAAGGATTATGCACGCAGATGCGACGGTTCTGATCGGCTGAATACTCGGCTCAAATTAATACTTTGAAAGCTTTTTTGAATGTATATTTAAAAAATGATGATTTAAAGATTTATATATGTTAATAAATCTAAAAAAAACAATAGTACAGTTGTCCCTGTCTAATTGTATATCCATGTCTTATATTCTCATATTCATTTTTAACTCAAAACCGATTTTCTTGAGATTTCACTATACCTAATATTCATGAATATTTCGTTTTTGTTCATGTATAATCTAATTTATCATGCGAGAAATAAAAGTTTTAATCTAATACAAAGAAAAGACTGAAAATGTGACAAGAAAGAAAAATGTTGAGTATATAAAATCAAATATATTATAAACCTTAACATATGTGGTTCTAAGTTTAACTTCTGTTAGAAAAAGATATCTGTTCATTCTGTTTCTGTTAAGATGTCAAAAAAAACTCTCACAAAAAGATCATCAATATGTATCAAATTATGTCAGTATTAACAATTTATAGACAAAATTCTTACATAAAATTGCATTAACATTATCTTACAATTCATTAATTTTTAAGAGAAATTTTTTGATAGATCTCACACATTAAAAAATATCAGTCAAATAGACATCACCTTATTCAACCAATATAACATAATTTATCGTTAGGCTGATGTTGTTACTTAATATAAAATCGATGATTCAGTGGAGATGAATGAGATTTTATTGAATTTACAAATTTAATTTTTCATTTTCAACTCAGGTACGTTATACTGATAACATAATTTTCAAAAATAATTGAAAATTTTTTTGCTAATGTATGAAAAGAAATCTACATTTACATTTTTTTATGTTATGTATCATTATTTTAAATGTAAATAACCATTATTTTTTGTTATAGCTGTCTATATTTCTGTTTTTTAAAATTTTGTCGTCAATTACTTGAAAATAACAGATGGTTTACTGTATATATTATACATTTTGATTTTTCTCTGCAATATTTGAATCATTTTGATTTACACTGGATATACTGATAATTATTTATATTTAGAAATTTTCTATTTCTCATGTACTCTTTGGATACGATATCTTAATATTCTTTTAATAAATTTACGAATTTCTTATGTAAGGTAAGCATTTACTACATTACATAAAATTTTTCTCATGGCAAAGGATCATGACTGGTTGATTGGGAATCGTTCACGATAATTTATTGTTAAAATTATGTGTTTGAGTCATTTGCGAATTACAATCAGAACTGTGTTAGATTGAGATTGTAAATCAATGTAGGAATAATTTTTTGAAGATATCGTTTAAAAAATATTTTGTTTGATACAAATATATTACTTCCAAATTACAATCTATATAATCAAATCATGAAATCATCTAAAATATACTTTATTAATTCTTGTCGGATACATTTGATTAAGTGTGAATGTATCAAAAAAAACAACGTTTTTTTTTAAATCAATCTACATTCAACGTGTTGAATAATTCAATAAATCTTGATCGATAATATAGGTATTTTATGTCTGCAAATAAATATAATATTCTTCTCCCTCCAAGACACTTCAAACTATTCAGAATTTGTTATTAATTGGATAATGGTTACTCGTATATGGATTCGATTTTATATGTGGATCTAGTCATATATTTACATTACTTTATTATTGATTACGATTTTATGAAAACATATTTGGCGTCGATGACGTATATAGATTTTCCATATATACAGTATCAACACCTATTACTCAAATATTTCATATGCTCATAAAATAGTTGTTTAAAAGATACTTTGGATTGTCATTTTCGATCATAACTATTTTTCTTCCTATAACCAACTATCATATAAATAATTTTTATTGTTTTACTTCTATTCTAATATGATTATACTTAACTATTTATCTTTTGTCTGTCGATTAGAAGTTGTAGATCATCAATAAATATATCAGTTGTTTGTATATGTTTGGTACCAGCCCATTCGAAATGATAATTTCTTAAATCTCGTTAAATACAGGTTATTCTGTCTTTACTTCGTAGACTCATTTATATTAATGGCTAAATTCATCAATTATATGGTAATAATTTATGCTCAATCGGTTTTATTTTCTATAACTTGAGGGTTAATTTAGATTTTCCACGATAACAGAAAACTTTTAAAAATCAAATTTCATACTTATCGTTATATGTTTTGTGTGTTTTCATAACAAATATGAATAATATAATATTAATTATGATTTTTGATGAGTATCTCACTTACAAATGTCTGGATTTAGCTTACCAAATAGAAACATTTTTCATTTTGAGAAAATATAAAACACAAATCTATGCTATATTATTCGCAAGAATATCTGAATCTAACCATATCGTGACTCATTAAAAAAAAATTTTTTTCTCTTCACTAGTTTTGGTCACTGCTTTAATATTATCCATGCGAAATTCTTTAAACTCACTTATCACATTTATAAGAGAAATATTTGATTTTCGTTGAATTTAAAGTGGGAGAGTATTTTATTGAAGGCCCAAATGTATTTTTTTAAAATAATTAACGTCTTAAGCATATAACGCTAGAATATATTTTTGATCGAGAGATTAAAAAGATCATAGACACAATAATGGTTTCTATCAGAAACAGACGATATTTTTAAAAGTTAGTCGTGAATTGTCAATAATGCAAACCTATGTTTCCAAAATTTGCTGATATTATGATGTTTCCCAATAACCTATTGATTTAAGAGCGCTGTTTTTTTAATCTATATGTACAAATATAAATATACTTATATATTCACCATACTATGCATCCACATGATGGCTCAAAATGCAAAATATCACTTTAAAAATATACAGACTTGAAATTTTGGCACATTATTGATGTTAATAAATTCAGATATAATAACATAACAAAAAATATAGATCAATACAAAGGTAAAAATCGTTTAGTTATTGATATATAATGAGATCTATAATTTGTAACCTCGTAGATGCACATAGTCGTTCAAGCTTCTAGATATAAAAATCTAGGAATAATCATATTGGTATTTTTTTTTGATATATCCACTTGTTTTACATTATCGGCGTTTCCTTTTGTGTTTATTAATGTATCTCGATTAACAGCGCTGATAGGGTCTTTGTATCGTTTTTCAAACGTGCTTATATATCAAATAAAATTGCATATTGCTTTTAATTCTCTCGTTTTATTGCAGAAAACTTTATACATGATATATACTATTGATTATCGCCATTTTTTACAAATAATTAAATTTCGGTAATCATATGGTTTTATGATTATAATAATCACTTTATTTTAGAAAATAATCCATCAACCTGATCATATTCATCATCATTATGTCAGGTGTATTTGTCAAATCAAATATATGTTTAGTTTTATGATCGAAAATGTCTTTTGATATTTTATTATTTATGAATCAGATATGGATTATAGATATGGTAGCATACTATTTATAAAAACTGAATATTTAAAAAACCATCATGGGATCCAAAAAATAAACTACCTAAATATATTTTTCAATCAAATGAATATATTAGGATAGAGAGGTTTCGATTTTCATAATTTTAACTTGAGCATGAAAAAGAGTGTATTATTATAATATTTTGTTGCAAAAATTTGCATATACGTATACACTCTTGCAAAACATTACATATATTTATTTGCGAAATGTTGTAAAATAGATTTTCATAAATGTACTCATTCTAAAGGGCCTGTATGGTTACAGTAGTAAGTCATACGACGGCTATCATATATATTTACACAATAAAAATTATTTTTGTATATAAAAATTAATAAATTTTATTTATTAATCTGTAAACCCAGATCTTAAAATATATTCAACAGAAATTTGTTTGGAATAGTCTATTTCAGGAAAATATTTATTTTTACAAGATTCATCGGATTTATATATATTTTTACGAACTAAAAACGCATCAAATATTTGACTCTTTAGTCTTTTGATACTTACTAATTACTCATCTTATAACTAAAATGTTAACCAAAATTAAGTGTAGTGAATATATCATTACAAAAAACAATGAATGTTAAAAGGAAATATGCTGTAAAAAATCAATGAAATGTATCACTTTCATATTTTTCTAATCTGATAATTATCAAATTTTACAAATAATTATTTTTCTAAGTTGAGATCATTAACGAATTTTGTTTTTTTAATTACATCATTTGCTCAACTTATCAATATTATTATAAGATGTATGGGGTATGACATATTTACATATTTGATAATGTAAATTAATTTATTGAATAAATATATTTGATGTAGAAATATTATAAAAATGACACGTAGATTTAAATTTTAAGTATCATTTAAGAAATTTTAAAACAGATAGTTTACATCAGATGCCGGAAATTAATTTGGTTAATAACTAAATCAAACTTTAATTTATCGATATATTTGAATTTATAGGAATTTTTTTACAGATTTTGTATTTTAATTGTTTAAACACATATTTTTGTAATGCTAGATATTGGCGAATCTTGCGATTTTTATACTTTGAGAAATTTAAAAAAAAAATGGATGCCTTGGCCAATCAATATTAGATTACATTCTAAATAAAAATGATATTGAATAGCAAATATATAAGAAAAT
>JWZT01002971.1:6719-22977 GCA_000827895.1 Thelohanellus kitauei | reverse complement strand
TTTTAGTGTACAGTGTCTAAATTTTTTCTATTTATATCGACCTATGAAATTTCGCAATTGTTTATGATCGAAAATATAGAAATGAATCTTTAACCGAATTTTTAATTTTTTCTATAATTTGAATTAATGACTACCAATTTACGTACATGATTAAATGTGGATTTTTTTGAATAATTTTTATTAAAATCTGTTCGCTATATTTTTCAAAATCATTATACATTTTTGAAATCTATTGTATTTTTTGACGTTTATAATTCATGGGTGCATGCCAAAATCTATTTGTAATAACAATTATTTGCACATGCGCAATTATGTTAAATTTTTTGTATTTTGCTCAAATGTTATACAAATTTCTAGTTACGAAATGCAAATTACATGGATATTTTATAGCCTCCTTTGTATAAAGCTAACAATACATTATACGTTATATGTTATAGATTGTTTTAAAGAATAGTGAGACAAACAGCAGTCAATTAAATTTCGAAAATTTCTTGTAATATTTGATAATATATTCATCAAACATATATCCCTAATTTTGATATCTCAACACATTTGTTTCAAACAATTTTATAAATGAATCGATTTAAAAACAATATTCAGGATTTAATCTGTAATAATAATAAGTAAACGATTTATTGTTCCTAAACGCTTGTGATGTTTTTATAAACGAGTAAATTATCCCAGAACGTCTTGCGTCTCATTGGGTAAACTAACATGTAATTGATTATACGTTTTGATAAATTGTGATAATTTATCTTATTGTTATATATTAAAAATGATAAAACTATAAACAAAGAAAATCTAGTCTTAGATTCATTCATTCTATGATATATTGTCAAATACACGAAAATATTTCGACAAATGTTAGTATTCTATTTCTAAAAATACATTTTACTCTCTATTCAATAGATATAGGCTAGCCAATTAATATAGATTAAGATTTTTGGAAAATTGTTATCAATGATAGATGTATTTTTGGTCAATTTAAAACTAATTTATAGAACTTTAGATTCACTAATCTTGAACATCATTAATGGAATAATATAACAGATTTGCAAAATATGGCTGTTGGATGTAGCTATTCTGTCTATGAAGACAGTCAAACATATTTTTGATATAACATCGCTTTCGTTTATGACAAAAACTTGTCTTCTTGTATGTTAATATTTTTTGAGGACACAGATGTATTATAGGGACAACACAAAGCTCTCTAATGTTACTTTCAACAGAGAATCATATACCGATTTAAATCAATCTATTTAATGTTCTGAATGTGCCTTTTAATAATTTCGATGCAACTGGTAAAAAAAAACGAATATTGTGGGATAAAAAAATAAAAATTTTATATATATTAGACCGTTCATTATAATTTTATGCCCACTTTTATATTATTGTAAATATACATAAATGCTAATTTAAATAAACAATATGTATTTTATACATACGATACGGGATAATAAAGGATTGACAAACTTGGCACAGTATTTATCATTAGTTTAGTCATTATAGCACTTCATCTTGGGGATTAAATAATTAAATAACAATCGCACACATATATTCATCTTTTCGGAATAAATGAAAATCAAGACATGTAAACGAAATAAAATATATAGATACAGTTGTTTAACATCAGGGATTAACATTCGATGGTGTATAATGAAATGATTTGATTTTAAAACATTCGATGGTGTATAATGAAATGATTTGTAATTAAATCAAGATAAATACAAATTTAGAAATTATGTTAATTTTCACATATCTTTTCTAATATCACAAATCTATGGATTAACAATCTAACAGTTTGAGGAGTCCAGCGAAATTTTTTAAATGAACAATAACGATGTGTTAAATGAAATTTAAATGTATATTAAGGATTCCATAAATTACAGTGTAAATGATTTAACAATATAGAATCAAAATAAAATTCCTTTTTGTGTATATTTAGATTTTTTGAGACAAGATATCAAAGAATCAATATGTTTTACAAATTTGTCAGTTTATAAAGAAAAAAAACAACTTTGTAGTCATTATTTATCTTAAATAGGTTCATAGAAAAATCTAAACGTCGAACTCGTAACTCAATGATTCATGAATGAATATCGTAGGAAAAAATCAAATCATAAATTTCATATATTATTATAAATTTAAATCAGAGATATGTTTATTGAGGTATTTGATCCCAACCTCAACGTCCGAAGTTGTGTTAGACGCCATAACACAGCTTTATAGTGAAAAATCATGACAGATAATGTAACGACTATTGTCAATATCATGAATATGATAAAGTGCTTCAATAATCCTGTCTGTCTTAGCAATTGGGCCTAATTTTAATAAAATGTCTAACAAATGATTCCTGTTTTTGCAAACGATACCCATCTCGATATTCACAAGGTTCGACTAATCCTGTTTCTTCATAGTATGATGACATTACGTCATCTGACAATCTACAAGTTTGATCGTATCCCTGGAAAGCAATTGATATATTGTAAAATTTGAAATGAATTTGCTGTTTGAGGCTATTATAATGACTCAAAATTATTTCCCAGTAATCAAATTCATATTTGACGTTTTTTTTGAACAATAATTCGAAACCAAGAGATTTCGTAATTGTTACATTGTAACTGCTATGGGAAAAAGTAATGTTGCATTTATTGAATTTCAGACCAGTCCCAACATCCGATGACTTGCAAATTAACTCAAACGATGATCTGCCATCTCGTTCGGTTCGTTTGATGCTGAATACAGAATTAGATGAAGTAACTTCTATATTGTTTGTTGAGACGATTGTGATATAGGAATATCTAAGTTATTTGACCATATACCCCTCTAAATTATACCATATATCGTACAAAAGTGTGACAGAAACATTTGTGTTTAGAATGTATATTTTTAATGTTCTTAATGATAAGGTATTGTCCGCTGATTCACTAAGCATACATAGCAAAACGACATAGAACATAAGAATATGAAGCGAAAGCATTTGTAAGATATTTAATCTTATAAAAGGCATTATAATTAATATCCAGATAATTAAATCTGAATTCACAAATCATGAAGAATATTATGATCATGCGATGTAAATAAAAGAGAATATTGGCAGTTAGACATACTCAATCTTTGCTACATATTTAGATTTTATTATAAGGGAAGTTTTAATGAGAAAAATAAAATACAATGGATCAAAAATATAATTTTCATCAAAAAATAAACAATTCAAATATACAACTTTAAAAAAATATACACAAAATATTCCGGTTAATCTATCGTATGATTTCAGATCCAACTTACCAAATTAAGATTTAAATGGCCTTAAAACACAAATAGAAAATTAAAATTCGATCAATTTAATTGGGCCAAAAAAAAGCGAAAGAAATCGAAGAATGGTTTTTATTATCAAAATTTTAAAGTCTGTTTGTACAAAAAGTTTATTATCAGTTTATCGGTAATTTATTAACTTTCTGAAATATTCTTCCACGATTTTATTGTTCGCCGTCAAATTAATTTTTATTGTTGTATCTTACCGTTTATCATAGATTTAATGCATTTTTCATACACTTAAAACGGATAAAATTATTCTAATTAACAGATCTCAACATCATTCGATTTTAGATAGATATAATTAGAAATCGAATCATATTAATCTTGAATATTTTTATTTTTTTATAGGAATTAATGTTTACACTAATAATGCTGATATAACGGATTTTAGGCTAAATCTACATACAAATCATTAGTGACAACGAATATGCTTGATTAATATTTCATCAAACATTTATTTTTTCATCAATTACCGGTAATGCAATTCTATAGTCCCATCTTTGCAATTTAACATTTCCTATCTTCAAATTTTGTACTGCTGCCCAGCAGCCTTGTTAAAAATCCCGGAATTGAAATGTGGTACTTGATACTATTCAAAGAAAAGAACACACAATCGATAATCAAACACGTGTAAAGCAATAAACATTGATTATGGATATTAATCCAATAATATTTATTAAATAGAGGGTTCTCGTAATCTGGCGCATTCTATCACGGGCCTCATCTTTCTGAGTTTTCTTGATATTGTGGCCTTAGATATACTGGTATTATTCTGCTGCCGTACGATATCTTGAACCTCTAGCAATATTGAGAAATTTTCATATGGGATTGTATATTAAATTGTTTGCATCATATTTGTAAATATCGCGTTTCGCTGAACACACGTGTTTCTACATTTATCCGGAGCATTTAAAAATGTCTGCTGCTCTTCATTCATTTTCATATGATTATCAACCTACTTCCTGCATATTTTTAACGTCGCAGGGATACAATTGAATATATTTCCACTCTCCTTCGCCATTGATTTTATAAATCTTCGTGAGTTTCGTTGGAAATAAAATTTCTTGATTTCGTTTGCATCGTCTTTTTGTGGGGATGTTTTACAGTGTGAATAATGGTATTTCACTAGTATCGATATATAAGTTCTACTTTTGTAATGTAGAATTTAAAGAAATGAATATAAATTGCAAGGGTGGGAATATAAGATTGTAATACACTGTCAATGAATAATTAAATAGTTAAAAATACTATTATTATAAGAAATTGAGGTAAAACACACTCTCTAACCTAAACCATGGTTAATCCTCATTCATGTAATTATTTCATTCACAAAAAGCAAATGCACTGTTATTATCGCTAAATAATCTGTTAGAGGATCAATGGCCGTGTTTAACAGGCTTTTTGAACTAAATTAATAATAATTGGATTAAATTATGCGTGCACATTTGAAAGAATTAACCTCTGCGCTGACGAATAATATTTCCTGTTTCGGGTTATATCTATCAGTTTTTTATTTCATCAAAAACAATAGATTATATTTTTTTCATTCTAATCCTAGTATATTTTTATTTGGATAGAATTTTAGAATAAAATCCGTTAATTTTCTATTTCATTTTGAATGGTTAATAAATGATGTTTTCAATTATATTCTTTATTTTGTTCCCTTGAATATCATCCTTCGTTATCTCTCTTAATTTACAGACTAATTGAATCTATTTGAGTTCGTTTATAAAAAATTAAACAATAATTCAAATTCTATATCTCATAACTATACAGAAAATATACGATCAAAACGACAAAATAATACTAATGATAACCACATATAATCGAAAACGAAATTTTTGAATATGGTTAAGACGCCTTTATATTAAACCACATCTTTTTAAATAAACGAATACTTTCAAAACTTGTTAAAATTGATCAAAATTCTGTTACATCGGATAACTTATGATCGTATAGAATTTAAATAATAAAATTTGTCTGATAATTTTTCTACAATTTTTGTCATAGAATTTAAGGATGTTGTCGACAAACTTTTTAATTAAAAACCAACTAAATGATAAGAATGAAAAATAATTTGATTTTGTATATTGGATGAAATATATCCTATCATATTTTATCAGAAAAATGATGGTCATAATTGAGTAGCTCTATTATATAAAAAAAGTTTTTCAATTTTTAAACGGAAGAAGTTCTAGCAAATTTGTCCAAAAGTTTACTTTTTAACTCAATTTAGAATCTAAAACTTCTACAACATTCGACAGAAATAATGATATCGAATCTCAGTATGCAATATCGTTAATTGTTAATTTTAGATCAATAATTACATCTCTGTCCATATAAAAATTTTTTAAAAATACATCGGTTTAATTTGATAAAACGATCGTATCTAAAACCCACAAATAGATAATACATATTTAAAAATTATATATCATGAAAATTGTCCGAAACTAAATCAGTGGTTTTAACATTAGTAATCGCAAACAAATAACTAGGTAATAGAATGGTACTGTTACATATTTATACGTATACCTTCAGAGTTTAAATGTAATTCTACAAATATCCACTTTTAAAACTGAACGAGTAAATAAGATCTTAATTTTTCATAGTTTACTTACTTGTGTATGCGATCTAAAAGTTGGTTTGTAAAGCCAAATTTATTATTTATTATATTGACTAGAATAAAAGGATAAAATATATAATTTTTTGTGTCAATATGATCAGGATATCTAGGAGCCAGTGGTACATAATAATTTTAACTCCAATTCGGTCGTCAGATTTATTCTATTAAATGAAGACATTTCGTAATTTGGTTTTGTCAAGAATCGATATGAGATTCGCGTATTAGATAATTAGTAATATTCGAATAGATATATGAGAGAAACTAAATTTGTCATAAAGGGTTTATGCACAAATTTTTAAGTCGAGCTGATGTTTAATAATACATATTTTAACCAAAGCTACTATTTTCTGGTATCATCGACATCGTCATTAGCTAAAACAATGTATGCCTTTAATTCTGAAAAAGATAAATATATATACACTGGTGATATCAAATATATTTTTTCCATAATCGAAAATTTATGACACATCTTATGCCAAAAAATTATGAGATATTATGTTGTTTACTGATTTAGTTCGTTCTCAATACAATACAAGATATATCTAGTGTCGAGTTTAGTGTCTAAACATTCTATACACCGTTTTATACCTTACAAAACATGAAAAAATACATTATGAAATTCCTTCATTTAATGTACATTTTAACCATCATACTTTTTATCCAAATTTTCATAGGTTCCTTAAATCATATGAACAATAAAGAAATGATATTTTTTATTTGTATATTGATATTTGTTACTGACTAAACTATTATCCTTCGGGTATTTCTGACTTACCTCTATATACATTCAAATATTCTTTCTTGTATATGTTTAAAATTAAAATTTATTAAGATTTTAGTTAATAGAGTATAAAGAATATACCTGAAGATTCAAGATGCTAAAATGCACAGTTTTTTCATGATATTAGACTGAATGTGAACAAAAGATTTTTTTTTAAATTTATCATGTATTTTAATAAAATAACATTCGTAGAATGTCATTATCAGAAATTCGGAAATGGGGTTCTAGAAATGCTATGTAGCGAAAACATATATTATTCACAAACATAACCACTAGGTTCGATGGTTGTAGAAAAAGAGGAGAACTCCTATCTGGGCATGCTCATAACATTAATCAACTTCCGTAACCATAAATTGAAACAACATCTATTTCACCTATTCGAAATATATTTAGTTCATTAATCAGACCATCACCGTGTCTGGAATTGGCTATTATTTTTCTCGATTTAGCAAGCAGCTTTTTTGTGAACATATACGATCTCTTCTCTGTGATGGTAGGTTTTGCTGACTTATATTAGAATTTTTAATTTTTAATGAAATAAATTGATTCAAAATTAAGAGAAGATCACTAAATAATTGATTCTATATTACATTTATTCATCCCTGAAATATTTTTTAGCAAAAAAATTTGAATTCGATCAACTTCTACTAAATTAAATAATTGTTTGCAAATGGTGTATCTATACGAAAAAAAAAATTTTTTTTCTGATAAAAGCTTAACGAATACGTGATAAATTATTCATCTCTTTATGACAAAGAAGGTCCCTAGCTTCATTCGATCTATTCGCTCATTGGCTTATATTGTGAAAGCTGCTGGTCAGAAATTATCAATGAATGATGTTAGTTTGCCTAAAAAGATTGTTTGTAATATTTTGAACAATCCATGATTTTTTTCCTGTCAAAAGCTTCATATCTATTTGAATATATTATTGGCTGATCAGATATTATATGATGGACAAAACATCACTGATTTGAGAAATTTGCAGAGTTAATCTTAATTTTGATTGCAAAAAATCGGTATAGGGACAATATATATGTTACTCGTTTTGTAATTTTTTAATTAAATGAATGATCTAAAAGAATACGAGTAAAGAATTAGAAATTAATAAATTTAATTAAAGTAAGGCAATTCAATATATCCTTAGTTATATGTTAATATTTTAACTTTTTAAATAATAATTTATAAAACTAAAGCTGGGGAAAAATCCAGAAAACATGTTCGTCTTTTTAAATAATATTACAGATATTGTTACGACAATAATCAATACTGCCAAAGTAAGCCATAACCATATCAGTCGACGAATTTTTCACTTATATAAATAAAAGTGTCTTACAAAAATATCAAGACTTTTCCAGCGATACCCATCCCGATATTGACAAGGGTCCAATATTCCAGTGTTTTCGTAGTAAGTGTTCATTTCATCATTTGATAATTTACAAATTTGGTCGTATGTTTCCAATTCTATCGATACGTTAATAAATATTAACCACATTTGTTCTTTGATGCCTTTATAATTATTTATAAAAATATCCCAGTTATTAAATTGATATTTGATTTTTTTTGAATAGTAATTCGTGACCAAAAGATTTGTTAAGGGTCATATTGTCCTTAAGATTGAAAATACACATCTTGCATTCACTGAACATTAATGCGGTCACTTCATCCGATGACTTGCAATTAAACTCATACCCTGAAATTCCATCTTTCAGGTTTTCTTTGATATTGATTATAGAATTAGTTGATGTAACTTTCATTTCGTTTGAAGGGGTAATTTCATACATTTTTTTTTCTAAGTTATTTAATAAAATACTGATCAAAAACCAAGTATATCTCCAAAAAGAGTGTAACAGTAACATTAGTGTTTAAAACTGATATTTTAAATGAATGGGGCCTGGCTGTATCTTTGGGTGTATCTGTCTGCGTATACGATACCATGACGATGCTGGAAAGAATATAAATCTCCATCATTTTTAAGATAGTAAATCAGATAAACTACCTAAATATATATCCTGTGGATTATTCCACAAATACACAAATCAGGTTTTAATACTATGATCATATGATGTTTATTTATATGAATATTACATGTTGCCCGATGCATTTTTTGATTCTATGGAGAATTTATCATCACAGTGATTATGAATTGAAAAATACAATATAATGGATTCAGAATAGACTTTTTTCATATTTACCTATTCAAATTTACATCTGTTTAACCATATACAAAATATACACATATTTATCGATCATATGATCTCTGATGATACTGGCAAAGCATACCTGACAAACGATTTTGAGTGCTAATAAACTCTAAATAAAAGATCAATAGAATTTTGAAATTATTTAAGAAAATAAAGAATGGTTAATATTCTCTTAATTTTCACTATTTATAATACAAAATTATAAAAACCGTATGTTTATAATTTATTAACTTATTAACAAATATTCTTCATAAATTTGAGTGTTTTAGATCCTTTCAATATATATTATTGTATTGGATGATCCATTGGATATTAGAGGCATTTTTACACTTAAAATTCATACAAAATATTATAATAATCAGATATAAAAATTATCCGATTTTAAAAATCGATATAATCAGACATAACACAATATTAATCTGTGAATATTTTTTTTTGCTTAAACCCTGAATGATTTAACTGAATAATGATCAGAAAAACAACTGATTTTAAGCCGTGTGTACATTTAAATCATTAATATGAGCTGTTAAGTTTAAAAGATCAACCTTTTATTTTTATTTTCGTAAATTATTTGAATATCTCATTTCATAAACACGTTTCAACTCAATAATATAACATATAAAGCAAACACTCTAAATAACATATTTTAAACTTAATATTCATATTATGAATTATATCCTACTCAACGAGGAAACGCGATTTTATTATCAAATATATGTATAAATATCTATCGTGGTGTTTCTCATACTATTTTAAACCAAACTCGAAAAATTGATTGGTAATTTTCGGGCCAACTCGTTGAATTTGTGTCTTTAATGAAATAAACTTAACTAAACATTGTCTTTTTTCTCCATTTATATTTTTAAACCCTTTATGTTTTCAGCTAAAAATTATTATCCTTGAATTGTGACTAGAACTAAAATTCATGAATCCTTCGTCATTTTAGTTATCATGTCACATGCCATGCGCAGCATAAACGATGGAATCCAAAACAAGTATGAGTCTAATAATCTAAGAAATGAAATATATTATCCAGTATTTTGAATATGTTTTTTCTAGATATGGAATAAATGATTCAGTTCATATTAATTAGATTGTAGACAATATATATAAACTTTAATCGTTAATTTACAATTTATAGTACATATAACTGAAAATATACATGTGAAATTGTTCTAAGAAACGTTTATTAATTTTAAAATGGAAATTTAAAATATCATAATATTTTGGGACAAATTAATTGTTTGACTGCATTTTACCACATTTTTTTTGGTACACTGTCTATTTTTACCTTTATTCGTAATCTTGCGTTTAAAAATCTGAAAATTATACGTTAGTTTTCTGATTATTAATCTTCTATTTTTCGTTTACTCATTCAATCCTAACTCGTAATCGAAAATTTATGATATCTTCATTTGGATGTTGATGTTTGTGTCAACGAATGTATCCTGAATATATTTAACAAAAAAATATAAACACGAAATTTGATGCTTGCAGAATAAAATTTGGACGATATCTGAGGATACATTTAAATGGCAATCTAATTGTATACCCATAAATTTAGGTTAAATCGATCTTGAAGGTTCTAAATCTATATTATTGTGTATAGCACAATCACTGGATTTGTTTATTAATCGACTTTTCTAGTTATATCATGTAGTATATATTCTTAAACATTACGACATCGTTTGTTTGTAATGGATGATAGTGTAAATCTTTGATCGAATTCAATGTTTATAATGGAATAAATTCAAATTTAATTATATAAAGATATCAGAATCATTCATTATAGGATAGATTTTAACATGTATGATAATGTTCGGGAAGAATCATGATTTGATACATTAACAACTCATTGTATTAGACATAGAATGCTCATAAGTTAATGTGGTCGAAAATGGACAGTGCAGAACAAGGATAATAAATGCGACCACTTATTCTTCATCAATTAAAATTATTAAAATATCTGTATATTCAGTTATTTTTGAACATTGACCTGTTTTATACTATCTGTTGGTGAAATTTGACCATGTAATGAAGATTTTCATGGATACGAAGACTGTCTAAAATTTTCCTTTGATCAAGAATACAAATATTAAGGTCTCAGAATATTCGTATATTAATTCAGCATCTATTTTACTGAACCGATGTTCTTTCTTGGATATAACTACAAGTTGACGTGAGAATTAAACCTAGATACCATTTTTACAATTCAACTAACTGAATTCCATTTGAAAGGGTTCATTTTTCTGATTAAATATGTTCAAATATTAAATGTTCAGGATTCTTAAGATTACAAATTATGAAATACATAAATATAATTTATGAAAGCCTGTTCAATTAATGTTTTTGAAATTTTAGCGTTTTTATAAATGCAAATTATAAAAGTGATACAATGTATATCTCTAGATGTGACACTGGAAAAAATTGATTGCCGCACTCTTAAATAGATGTATCATTTGCTTGGACATAAAAGCGCTTCATTTCAGGTTGATACCCATTTATAATCCAGCAGTATTATATTTGCAATTTTTTTTGATTATAGGCAAAATATGACATGTCAACGATATAAATTTAGATGAAGCATGTGCTTCATCACGAAACACCATTATTTGTGCTTAATAAAATGATTCGTACGACAGTAACGATAAATGTATTTTAGAAAATTTACTAGTTTTTATTAGTCCATTTTAATCTCATACTTTCATATCATAGAATTTTAAGATAAAAGATTTGGGGCTTCGATCTAACCTACGAAATTGTTAAAACACAAAAGATTAGATAAAGTTTTAAAAAAGTGAGACAGGAATGTTGGAAGATTCTGAAATTAAAAAACCAATGAATATATATGATAACGTTGGTGTATAGTTCCCTTTTATTCGTTGTTTGACGATTTTTAGTCAGTATATCATTAAAAAGATGACATGTTTGGAGTAAAGAGAATACTATACCGAAAATTACTAGTCAATCATGATAATTAAATTTATCGACGAAATAATCTGAAACTCTAAAATTCGTCAGGCGATGACTCGGATTGAATTTGGCAGTTCAAAATTAAATCATAAATTAGGCTTATATATATTACATTTAAATAAGCAAAAAGTTTATTTTAGCATTTGATTAAATCTTCAGCTTTTTAAGCCGCAGTAGAATCTGGAGCACGGTGTCGTCTTTTATAGATTACGACAGATATTGTGACAATAATAATCATCATCAATATGGCAAACGTGGTCAAGAATCCTGGTTTTCGAAAAATTTGTGCCTCATTTAATTCAAAGTCTAACAAATATACCCCATTTTGTAGGACGATATCCATCCCGATATTCACAAATATCTACTAACCCAGTTTCGTGATAGTTAGTTTTCATTTTGTCTATTGACAATTTACAGGTTTCATTGTAGCCTTCGAATTCCATTAATATGATATAAAATAGGAACTTAATTTCATAGTAAATGCTTTCATTGTAATCTATATTAAGGTCCCATAATTTCAATTCATATTTTATGTTTTTTTTGAATATTAATTCGAGTCCAAAAGTTTTGTGATATGTTGTAGAGTGTTATCGGTATGGGCAAATCTCATGTTGCAATCACTGATTTTTAGCGCATCTCAATCATCCGATAACGTGCAATTTAACCCATTCGATGTTTTCGTATATTTCTGTTATTGTTTGACAGTAATCAACGAATTAGACGAAATGACTTGCATATTTGATCTTGAGACGAATCGCTAATGGACATCTCTATGTTATATTACAATAATAACCTGAGGACTAAAGTGCATGATGTATCGAGTGTGACAGTACATTTTGTATTGAAAATTGATATATTAAATGTGGCCTAATTTTCGAAGCCCAAGAACCTGTTGATCATCGAAACCCAACACAATGACATAGCAGGTGAGAATATGAAGCCACAACATTTGTAAGATAATAAATCTGATTAAAGACAAAATATATATCCAAAGAGTAATCCACAAATATACAAATCAGAAAATATTATAATCATACGATGTTAACTAATGAGAATATTGCTTGTTAGACAAATTCAATCTTTGGAATAATTTAGGATTTACCCATCTGTTGTTTTTATAATTGAACAATACTAATTAAATGGATTGAGAATTGAATTTTTATTAATAGTTAGATATTCAAATTTACAAATTAAAAAAATATACAAAACATATTCAGTTTGATCGATCGTATGATCTCTAATGACATTTTCAAAACAAAAGGCAAAACTGCTTAAGTACCTGTAAAATAAACAAACCATAGAAGAACCTGGGATATAAGGTCTTAAGACATTTTATAGTGGGGGATATCTCAAAAATTAATACATTGTTTTCAAAAAATCTTTGATTCGTATATTTATAATTTATTTAATTATTATGAAATATTATTTCAGAATTGTAGTTTTTAGCATCATTGAAATATTAAATCGCGTATAATCATCAATTATATATATTAAACCCATTTTCGACGCACCTAAAATCAACAAAAATTGGTAAAATCATTTGATATGATGAGTTGATATAATCAGCTATCGAACAATGTAATTTGCTCTCGAAAAATATACAGTTGATTTCTTGAATTTTCATAAATTTGACGACAATATTTATAAAACTCCCGAAAAATTGCCGCAGTTTAATAAATGGCGATTAAATTTAGAAAAAATTATTAATTCATCTTAAAATGTTATTACATTTTCAAATTTCAGTTCGTATTTCACAGTATTAACTCTGTCATAATCTATGCAAATTTATATGTTATATTATGTGCTGATATTAAAATACACTCGAAAAATTGTTTTAAATTGTCTCAAATCACATAAATCGGCTCAGTGTAATCGATTCCTAATGTATGCACGAAAGTAGCCATCGATAAATGATCTTTGTAAGTTTAGTAAACTTAATGCTTTTTGTTTATTTTTTTTGACAGTTCCTTTATTTGTCAAAACATTTGTCGGTAGTGGGGTGGTTGCATGTTTCGACAAACTGAAGCCTTTCTTATAATTTTCCAATAAATTCGAATCGAGTTTAGTTGATATACCATTCTCCGTTCAGATATATTTGTAAGAGATCTGTTTTATTTTTAGATAATTTTTTGGTAGAACCATTGATTTAGAAGGTATCTGTTTGTAATGTTATTTAAACTCTGGCAAAAATTTTGACATATTTTGATGATTTCTATCCAAGATATAGACAAATTCTGTCATTTATTTAATGCTAAGCCTAGTTATAAATTCTTTGTATAAGTTGAAGCATGCCCGTTGCACTTGATATGAAAATCACAAAATTTTGGGAAATATTGATCCTATTACAAAATTCAAGTAAAATTCTTTTAAGATGAAAAATAGACAGCGAGATAATTAGAGATGTTTTACTGTAATCAGCAATCGAAAGGTATAATTCTATATCGAACCATATTAATTTTTGAGGTATATTATTCAAAGTATTTACTTTTGATACAAATAGAGATTAGATATAAACATCAAATTTTAGGCGTGATCTTGCCATTTTTGATTGTTATAAAGATGTCGAGTATGAAGTTCGATCATATATATTTTTCCATAAATATCGATGAGTTACAAGGCTATAACTCAATAAAGCTATGTATATTACAAACAGGCAAAGTCAGATACTTTAAAATATATGATTATTATTTGAATTATTTCATTCTCAATGGGCGAACGTGATTTTGTTATCGCGTAAACATTGAATGAAGGATCTATCGCTTTGTATCTATGACTTTATGAACCAAATTACAAAAAATTTAACCGAAATCTTATGAGAACTGTAGAATAAATTAAGCTATTGATGCATGATAAATATATTCCATAACTGGTAAAAATACGGAAGTATTTTTAGTTGATGATAATTGCACAATTTAAAAATTTTACATTATAATCGAAGCTGTGCTCTAATTACTATGTTAGTTTCGAATAAAGTCAGTCAATTTTATATTTCAATATAAATGGTAAATATACTATAATTTCCATTATATTATTCTCCCCTGACCCATCCCATGTATAGTATTTTTTAAATGCCGTCTTCACTGTCAGAATATTTTTACCATTTTAATTTCGTTTCTTTAAAATGAAGCAGTATTTCTAACCCTTTTTTATCTAATTAACTCCTCGTATACTCTATTATCGTTACAATATAGTAATGACAGCCTCCTATAATCGAAAACAGAATTACTGAATTTGTAATAAACCGATACTCGTGAATTCAATTTCTTTTGCGTTATACGATTACTAGCAAAAAACTTTAAAATATATCAAAATTTTGGTATTTTGGCGAACGTATGATCACGTAGGTCTTTCGACAATTTATTTTATCGAGCGAAGATGAAAGAATTGTAATCAAATATTGAAGGATATAATTGAAATACCATATATTTACGAAATCATATCAATGATAAGAAAATACATAATTTGCTGTTCAATATTTGATGAAAAATACAGAAACGGATTTCATTAAAAAATATAGAAATCGACTTAGAAAATGAATTTCATATAATCTTTGTTTCATTAATTATTCACGGCAAGATGTTTTGGAAACATTGATATTCAGGTTTTAATTATTTCTATATCTATTCTATAACTTCGCTAACTTTCGCAGATAGATAGTTACCTATTCAGGATATGACATTCCAATTAAAAGCATTTAATTGACAAAGTTGGAATGATTCTGATTAAAAATAGCGTTTCGACATGTACAATATTAAATTTGATCAACCATCAGGTTGGAATCAAGGAATATCAAATGATGATATATTAAACAGTGAAATGTTTTCGATATCTGAATAATTGATTTTAACATTAGTTAATAGCAACCAATATCTTCTGAATAGATTTATACTCTAACCACTTGAACCACATAACTTTAATAGTTACTCTTAATGCCGTTACGATCAAGAAAATTATATACATTCAAACATCAAAAAACCTCAAAAAAATTAAAATATTTATATTTACGATCTTAATAGTGGGGTTGAGGTCCATGTATTTCTTAATGATAATATTATGAGTAAGAGTTAAAAATATTAAATTTGAAGTTGTAACACAATCTTTTTTCATGGAGAATGTCAGACAAAAAATATATTATCAATACTATCGCTTTTTCTTCTGTTAAATTTTGTCATTTCGTGATCGTGTTCGGTTTAGATTCTATGTGATATTTCAGGATTACATAATTGATGACAATAAAATTCATACAGGAGAACCACTTGCATATCAGTCAATTAAATTTGATTCAAAAATTATAAATGTTAGCAGTTGGATTATCAGAAAATTTCTAAAGAAAAAATAGTTGTGTCGGCATCAAATATATCA
>JWZT01002969.1:112519-124599 GCA_000827895.1 Thelohanellus kitauei | reverse complement strand
CATTTATTGATCGACTCAGGCTATCAAAGATTATATGGATCAGTTGTATTGCAGCTGGAACTGTTTTAATAGCTATTGTGATAATTATTCTCATACTCTGTTGCGTAAAATCAAGAAATCGTCAGGATGAACAAGATCGAACGTAACTATCGCATACAACGGCTGTAAAAATTATTAATTTGCACAAACTAAATTAGTTAATATTTAGTTTGAATTAAAATATTTTGTTAAAAAAATGTTCGTTGAAAATTTAATTACTCAGTGTCGTAAAATGAATATTTATATTTCATTTGATCCAGGCAGTCTAAATGTACATCTTGAATATGTCGAAGTATCACACGAGCTCTTCTCTAAATCTCGTAAAAGTATCCCTCGAAAAAAACTGACACCTATGAAAATTATGCCTAATTTCATCCATTAAATATCATTTAAATTTTTACCATTCAAATATATTATCACGAAGACACACGAAACATAAAATATTTTATGAATTTTAATTGCAAATATATACCTTTCAAATGATATAAGAGTGAAATTTTATCTTGTAAAGATAATGTAAAAATCTTTTTGTACACTGTTATCTGTTAAATTTGTCCGAATTTCAGACTATTTCATTCAAAGGTTCCTACTTTGATATCAATTTAAAAAGTAAATTAAAATTTGTAAAGATTCAGTCATTTAGAATCTTGAGCATATGAAGGTTAATTAACGAGTCAAATATGCGCAGTCGTTTACTTAGATGGCACTTAATCTAACATTGTAATTGTATAAATAATTTATCATTGTATTGGTAAAATGATAGCGTAGTAGGAACCTCTGGATGTCATCATCAGAAAGTAGAATATTTTGGACCGGAAATATTTTATTTTGTTTATAGCCCTCCATATATGTCTAACATGTAATTTAGAATATGTATGAGCCTAAAACTCGATAAAGAACATTCTCATACATAAAATTTTATATCATTTTCCAATATGAATATTTTAGTTTTGAATAAACATCGTACCAACAACATGAGTATCTATATTCGGAGATTGTTTGTATGTTTTTTGGGTAAAAATTAATTATGCGATCTTTTCATCTCATATTTTTGATTTTATTGTTCAGAACCTATTTTATATTCCTGGTCGCGTGAAGTTTTTCATTTATCAAAATATCGGGGAATTTTCTTAACGATATTATTGCGTGTCTAGACTATATATTTTACTGATATTGTCTTTGAATAATTAAATTCATTATAGTCATGTAACAGCCTCTCTACACGCCCCCAAATACAATTTTATAATACTTAACATCTTCGAGAGAAAACACAGATATTTTGAGATGCGTCATTAGATATATCATAACCTGGGGGTGATTAATACGATATGTGAAGCACAAATAGCTGTATATTTATAAATAATCCAAATAAAGAATTTAATAAATATATTAAATTTTTCAGTTATTACTCAGACTCTTTATAGATATTTGATAGTTGCCAGATAAAATTCATTTATTACTGATGAGTTCAGCATGAGCAATAATATCCGCTGATTCATACTGCTACTATTCCGCAACGGTAATCGAGCAATTTTTATATCTTCTACCTTACAAATTTAAAAACATTCAGGTTTATCGGCATGCATAAAATAGTTTTGCTTTTCATTTCTCGGTTCAATCTGGCTTGATATGTGTTTATGGCAACCAACTCATGTAAAATATCTATTATACTCCTCAGTTTTCTCGTCTTATTGTCACATTTTCTATTAGAATATTTTGTAAAAACGTCAGCGGTATCTAAATGTATTTGGAGTGGCATATTCATGGAAAAACGTTATTGCTTTCATTTTAGTGAAGTTTTATTGCTTTTATATTTTGGGAGGTATGATTTTGTTTCGGACAATTCTGGAACTCGATTTTTAGTACCATACCGCTGATTTGTGATATGCCTATATGTAATCGAAATTCAGTTTTGAAGAAAGCCTAGTTCTTCAACTTATAAATATTAAACAAAAAACAGAAAAAGTATATTTCGTCACCTTGGGTCAAAATGTAAATGCTTAGATGAAGAAAATTGAAGCTAAAAGAGTGAATAATCAAAATCTTGATGTAATTTATGTCGCTCTTAATTTTACAATATAAAGATTGAATATCGAATATATTCTAAAAAAATGTAAATTTTGCTTCTGTTAAAGATTTATAAATTGCTTAATCTTTAAATTTCTGTGTAGTCAACCTTTTTTAACATAACTATCGCTGACATTTGAATGAATTGATAAGGAATTCTTTTAAATAATATAAAGTCATTTTTTACACAACGTAAGTTTCTATGGAACCAATTAGTTTAGTTAAATAAGGTACTACTGGTAAAATTATTTAACCTAGATCATCATATGATAAATTTAGGTTACGTAGTATAGAAATAAACTATTTGAGTCGAAAATTAACGTAATCTACGTATTTTTTGCACATAGAGGAAACAATAATATGTATCTCATCAAATGAACCATAGTTTAGAGTTTTTTAATCTAATTTTGATTAAAGTGTTAAGTCGTATCATTAAAACATGTTTAAAAATAAAAAATACAACAAAAGTTAATGCAAGTTTGCGACGACCTATTTGTATTAGATGCTTCCCGGCCTCTATTCTAACACTAATAGGTTGAAGAAGGGAAAATTTATCAAATGTATCTGTTATTTCATTATGAAATAGAACATTTTTCTGATATGAAAAAATTCACAAAATATTTCGAAACAATGGAAATGCTTTTGATATCTCCAAGTACAATTTTCGCGTATCTGCAAATTCAAATCGTTCAAAATTTGAAGTCAATTATCAATTAATAGCCAAAATTATCTGCTCGTTCCTTGAGATTTAACAACAAAACCTATTCTTATTAACATTTAAATTATATCATCAAAATGAATACAAATTCTTCATCATGCTGCTAGCCATTTATATACCCTTGAAAATTTGAATAGTTTTATCGATATTTTGTAGTGATATTATATGAAATTGAGCATATATAAGCAAATATCTCACGCAGTTGAATATGAAATCACTACATATATATTTTTTCTTTTGATAAACGGCTATAAAGCCATTAAATTAAGTTCAGATTGCATTTTTTAGAACACTGTATTTACAAACAATTACAAAGGAACAAGGTAAATCATGACTTATATTCTAAAATAAATCTGTTGGAAATCTCAAGTTTCATTATGTCAATGAATCCCGTGACGATGTAGCGATTAACCTGCATGCCAAAAATAAAACTAACATCTGAACGACGGATATTATGGTTTATAAAAATACACTGAGCGGCATTGGACCCTGATTTATGGATATAATGAGTGTTCTAAAAGGCAAAATCATTTTCTACTATCGATATCATTGGATCCGTTCATTTTTCTTCGTTACAGCCCACAAATATAACTCATAATATCAACCTGCCACAAAAATGATCTATGATACTGAATGTTTCAAAGTAATACAGACGTACTTGTTCCTCTCCTATTGCTGAATCCACAACAAGATTTGAGAATCTAGTGAAATTAAAAAAACATAAATCGTTTGTTTGTAGCACAGTTTATATACAGAACACAGTGGAGTGGTTTTTATCCGATGGGCCTCAAAATTAATAAAATAGGACGCAGTCAGTCTTTATTTAAACTGAACTTTTAGTCTTTCCAATATAATTATCCAATTATTTACTATTTATGCAGCCTTTGATAGTTTGATTTTCTCCCTATTCCCTATGCAGATGCTTTGCAAAATGAGATAATTTAATGATACTGTTGTGCATGGGATTCATTTTATGGCTCAGTTAAAGCACGATTTATGATATAAAACTGTGAGCTCGCCTCAAAAAAATGATCCCTAAAATTTTATCCAAATGTTATGATTTAACGCTGTTTTACGATAAATGTTAAACCGGATGGCGCGGAATGTAAAATATAAGAGATAATAGTCTTTGCAATGAATTTTATGAGAAGGTAGGCAAGTAAAGAAATTAATTTACTTGACCTTTAACGATTTATCTATCTGACTCTGTGTAACATGCTTGAATAATTAAGTAGAATTTTGTTTTAATAAACAATATTTAACTATTCTCTGATTTACTTATCTACCGATAAAACAACTACATTTGTCCAAAGCATGGCACGACAAGAGGAAATCTAACACGGTACGTGACGTTTTGGCGCAGAGCGATATAGAGACCATTCCTTACATCCTAAAGATTTTGCGGGCTAAGCCTACGTGGATTAATATCTGCGGCATCTTACATGGTAGGTATTTTTGACACGAATACTTGAATATTCATGAAAAATATGCTAAATATTTAAATTTAAAATTTCAGTAAAAATGAGGTCAGACGTTTTGGCGCAGAGTGCTTTAGCGACCCTGCCTCACATCAAAATGTTTTGGCGCTCTAGGTATATACAGAATAATGTTGTGGACATCTTTTAATCTGCATATATATTGGCGGACACACTTGGATTATCATGAAAAATATGATGAAATTTAAAATGTGAAATTTGAGAAAAAATGAGGTGCTAAGTTTTTGCTGTGAGCGTTCTAGGTATTTGTTTTGGCATTTAAGAGACTTGGCTGGAAAATTTTATGAAGAGTTTTATTCGCGCCACAGCTTAACGAGATATGTATTGCCCGAAGCATGTAAATTTCAAATATAATGCCAAATATTAAAAAATTGTATTTAAAGTTTAAATGTCATCAATCTTTTTATGCAAAAATTATTTTATCCAACATATTCTACTTGAGAGACGTTGATGGTGAGAAAGTAATACGCATTATTTTTTCGTCTTTCGTTTTTCACTGTATCTTTAAGTCCAAATAGTTAAATCTACTTTAACAAAAGCTTAGTATATGAAATGTTTTATATACATTTATTTTCCTTTTATAATTCAATAAGTAATGTGTTGATCAATTGATGCAAAAATATGAAAAATATATAATACGTGATTAAAAACAATTTTAAGTGAGGATTTTTAATCAGAATTATTTAAACAATTATTTAATCTTGATTTTTTAACAATTATTTTCACTTTAAGATCTTTCTATGAAATACTATGTGGTAAATTGTTAGTTTGTATGAATAAATCATTTATAAACTCAATTTAATAAGTGTAGACGCTTTACCCATATATGGGTTAAATCGATCACTAGTGAGATTCATACAAAATAAAACACTGGTGAGTTTGTGTGTATCTCACACTTATATGAGAACGATAAACAATTTAGCTTTATCATGTTATATTTTTTTAAATTATTTATTACATACAGATTTTATTTATAACAACATAATTTTTATATTGTCAATTTTAGAAACATTATTCGAAATATTAACATAATAAATTTGTTAAATTTGACGTTTTACAAGTATAAACAGGCAATAATTCATTTTTTCGATGTTTTATAGACAAGATATCAATAATTGTAATTCTATCACAGCGTTGAGAAATTCTACCACAACCCATTTAAATATCAAGGGTTACTCGACAACAAATGATTTCTTTAATATTAATTTATTATTTAAAAATCATGTTGATAATTTGAAAACGATTTCACATTACTTAGATATATATTTCCTGTTTACAGGGTTTAGGTCAATTTGGTTTTTCGGCACTTCAATTTGAGTTTTCCTCAGTTAAATCTAGTGGAAGAAAAATTTAATACAAACTTAAATCGAATAATGAACAAAAACAAGGCATTGGTTTAATTCTCTATAATTTCTGCATCTTCTCATGTAAATTTTCACATGGTTTTTCTAACCATCGCAGTCGTCTTTCATGATATAAAGCAATCTAAAAAATGGTCGATTGTTAATAGGCACTACACCAGTTCTTAGAGAACCAAACATCAATTTAATAATCTATCTTTTTGTTGTCCGATGAAAGATACGGTGTAGTGTACAAAGAAATCAACAGCTTACCTTATTTAGGAGAAGTTTTTTAGGGTATATTGGAAACCGTTTTCGATACATTCAAATAAAAACTCCAGCAAATGCAAGGTGCGTTTCCATCATGGACAATGTTAGATTTCACGAATTTTCAACAATCATGGATTTTTTCACAGGAAGGGTCACAAGATTTGTTATTTACAGCCCTATTCACACTTATAAACCTCATCGAGGAGCATTTTTCAAGGTGGAAACGTTACGCAAAAAGCAGTACGCCCGAAAATGAGACAGAGCCAATCTAATGCATGAATCAAGGTCTGATGACGACAACGAGAGAAGATTGCGATGTTACTACTACCACCATGAAAGTTATGTGAGAAGGTTTATAAACAACATAATTCTTGAAAATTGAAAAAATATTCACTAGTTCTTTTCATTATTCGATTTAACTTTTTATTAAATTTTTCTTCAACTAGATTTAACTTAGGAAAACTCAAATTGAAGTACAGAAAAACCAAATTGACCTACAGAAAACCAAAATTGACCTTAAAACCCTGTATCATCATCAACTACTGTAAATGTTTATGTTGAATATTATCGCAAAGTTATCGATGTTTTGCATCATTGATATATTCTAATTAAAGGCTAAAAGTTACTCATTCTTAGAACAGATAAAGCGCATGTATTATGGTAAAAAATTATCGTGCTTAATGATCTTTGCAAACATTTTTGAGATTATTCAATGAAACCAAATTTTTGAAAATAATTAAATCTTATGAAAAATATGTAATGTATTCCAGCCTAAAATTATTGAGTTAATTGTGGTGACAATAAAACTTCATGAAAATCTCTTACTCCCCCTATTTGGAGTTATAATATAACGTTTGACGTTCTGCCATCAATCGCACATATCATTTTTACTAAAATTAAACAACCAAAACGCTAGCATTACTTTGAAGGTAATAAAATGGTTTCCCCCCAAAAATTAGCAATAATGATATGCGGCGCCAATAATATTCTGTCAAAATATAGCTAGCTAAATCCTAGAGACTCAAGACAGGTTCAATATGAGGCTCTGCGCCAAAGCGAAACACCCACATTTCTACTGAAATTACATTAGTAAATTGTAACGTTATTTCAACAATAATGAAATATTTTCAGTCATATATAATCAATTCAAGCGATGTGCCAATAATTTACCTACTATTCTTATGGCGACAAATTCTCATTCAAAAAGACGCGGCTGGTAAATCATATTTGCGCCAAAAAGTCGTCCTTCGTTTAAAAGGATTAGTTGCTAAATTGAGTGAAACTTGTTCCAGACATGGTACTGATTGCAGGTATGAATGATACCTTATCATGTTTCACCGGTGATATGGTCATACGTATTTTAGATGAAAAAGATAGATTGTTGTATTAATACAGAATGAACTAATTATTTATATAATCTTTACTTATACATACCAAGAATAAATAGACAATAGCCCTGAATAAAAATGTCATAAAGACAGTCAATATATATTCTGTTACAAAAAGAACCATCGGAGTTTTATAAATTTTTAGAAAACAACATGTCCGTAAAATTCGTAAATTTGAATGTTTCCAAAATTAAAGGCGAGCGTTATGATTGTGAATTATTTGTATAACCAATAATATAGCTTAAAGCAAAAAAATATCGACGGCGTTTATATGGAATAATTGTTTCCTACTTTTGTCATATTTTTTTTTTCAATCATCTATTTTGAGGTGAAACGCTGGTTCAGTTTTAATAGAATTTATTACTCAAAACTGGACTTTTCGGTTAGCTAAACATCTCTGACGTTTAAACCTTAGCAGACTTTATCATCGTACCATGTATAACCAGTAGATAAACCATATAAAATCAACATTCTATTCTCGAAATCGAGTAGTTATCTGCAAAAATGAGCTTAGAAACTCATCCATGATCATATAAATTTGGATTTGTGATGACAGCGATACCTTGTGTCACGGTTGAAAATAGTCTATTCAGCTAATTCAAGATCATCTAAAATTTTACCACTATTTTGAGTCCAATCAAATTCGAATTAGCAAAAAAACATCTTGTATTTAGATGGTTTTCGAAAGATAACATACTAAAAAATTCCGTTTAAATATATTGATTTCCTTAAATCTTCTGCATTATGACTGTTGTGCGCATTATCAAAACACGAGTATTTTTTTATAGTTCGCATCGAATTTGTTTTCGCATGATAATTTGATCAATTTTTGACTTTATACTCTTAAAGGTATCCTCATTTATATCTTTGAGGCCATGGGGCTTGTGTAGATATATACTGTTAAGTTTCTGAAAAAAACTTACTTCAAGTGGTATGTTGTCAACTTATCTGAAATGTTCAGTAGCTTACACATGCTTGCCAGAATTCATCCTGTCGTCAATTTGAGTATTACTAGACTCTTACTAGCTAATAAATGACCTTTACATTCTATAACCAAAAGATATCTGATATGGAGGTAGCATTTCTCACGATGGAAGATGCTTGCAGCATCAGTACATGCAAAAATTTTTAAATTGCAATAAAAAGAAATAAAACCTCAAAGACTCGATAAATTCTAACTGAACGTTGATATGATGATATTCAAACAGAAATTGACCAGAAATTATTATCATGAAAAAGCACGGCATTGATTAAAAAAATACTTTATATACTCTGATATTTTATGGTTTGGCATTTCCTTGTCAAATTAATGTTTAAAACAATATTGTTTTTATTTATAAAAAATTAATATACAGTATTTTTGGCAAATAAGCTTCGACATTTTTTCACCAAAATTCGAACGCAGCGGAATTTTCAACTATGCGTTTAATATATGAATTTTTACTGTTTTCGTTTCTTTCGTGACTACGAGATATCGTTTTGTTAAGTTTTGAACTCTACGTCTTAATAAAATGTGCGGTATATACACAGGAAAATACCGTATTCATTGAAAATTTATGAAACACATCATTGTCTAAAAATGTCTGAATATTCACACTGATCAATCTCGAAGATAGAAATATAATAAGTGATCATATAATAACAATATCTGATGTATTAATAATACAGTTAAAAATGAGATATTAACAATTACTAGATACTTAAAAAGTAGAAAAACATGCATGCGCTCAGTTTGGAAACAGACGATAATTTATCCTTAATCTTGGAAATTTTCGTCATTCATTGCATGCGTTATCAATATTTTTTTACTCTAATTCGTAGTGTCAAACGAAACAAGATTTTTATATTGAATTTGAGATACTGGGAGTGAATCAAGAGGCCTCGCGCATGCTTACATGAACTTATAATAAATTAAACAAAATTAATAATGATAATTCACAAACGAATTAATTTAATGTGATTATTCTAATATAAATTATTGAAACTAAATTGGCAAAATCAATATTGTATAAAAATTTGTTATGTATAAAATCAGTTTTGGTTTATTAAAAATTGGTTGTTTTGTGAAATGCCGCACAGTTAAATAATCAAAGCGTGGTCATGTGCAATACATTCATATGTCTGTGGCATGAGGCTTATATTTAAATAAAATTTTTCGGATTCTTTATAATTGGCAAAAAATTAAATTAAATTTAAACAAACTATAGTCTCAATCAGAATACCTTGATAATAGTCTCGTAAGTATTTTTATTAATTTCCAATTAATTTTTCAAATTAACTCAGAGGTTACCTTAAAATCTTATTAAAATTATCTAAAAGATAATCTGAGTTTCGTGATTTTACACAAAAATACTCTGCGCGCACGCGCGAAGTGTAAATGCTATATTCAAAAGTTGATGCCTCTCACGGGTTTTACACTTTAAAAGATAAAATGGAAAAATAGATTAATCACAGAGTATATATCGATGATTTTATTCTTAAGATAATTTGAATTTGTTTAGCTATTGGATCAAAATCCATGTTCAGTAACTCATAGAAAAAGTATATAAATATATAAAAAATACATGATCATTAACATTTGAATATTGCTAATTCAGAGAATTTTATCATTAAGAAATATTTATGATCAAATTCTTGAATTTGATATTATAAAATGTTGAAATCCCCTTCAAAAAATTCTAAATCAATGTTTGCGTATCTTCTCCCTTTGTTTCTAATTCTGTCTAAATCACAAGATACACCAAAAGAGTTCAAAGAAATCACACTACGTCATGAAAACAAAGAAGTATCTTTGAACCAATTGTTTACAGTTCGAATTACTTTTACCACGTATTATTAGTTGGTAATATAGGCACAATACGGTATTATTCATGGTAGGAGATATAAAAAACATGGAGTTCAATTCGGATGGTTCTAAAATAACCATGGAATTGGAAAGTCAGGAACATAGGTCAAAAATGTTTATAACATGTATGTATGTGGATTCCGGGAACGAAGTATTAATTGGCATATTCGATTTGGCTCTGTTTATTGGAGAGAATAATATCAATTTTAATTATAGCGTTTGGTATTTGTACAAATTGAGAAAAGACACAACATATCAATTTTCTGAATATCAATTACTGTTCAAAATTGATATTGACACTGTCAATTATTTAGAGATCACTCTGTCGTCATTGACAATCAAATTCAAAGATTTTGCGCAGAGTTGTGAATTTATTAATGATCAATTGGAAAACGTTCAGGCGGAGTTAAATAAAGCTGTTCTGGTTACACCGTGTAAATCTGATGATGAAAAATGGGCATTTGAAGAATATAATTTGGAATCATTCACTGGTCGATCCAAGCCAATTAACGAAGAGACGGAGAAAGAAGAGACAGAACAAGAAGGGAAGTTGGAAGAAGACACCGAGGAGGAAGTTCGGCCACGGAAGACTATTTTTATCATTTGTATGATAGTTGCCCTTGTTTTAATATCTATTCTAGGTATTATTATCCTACTCTATTGTGTAAAAATAAGAAAAACGCAAAATGTACAAGATTGGAAGTAATTTTCATCTTAAAGGCTTTTAGTTTATTTACTTGCAAAAACTAAATTAGAAAATATTTTAGTTTGAATTGAAAAATTTCATTAAAAATTTTTTGTTAGAAATTTAAATTACACATCGTCATAAAACACGTTATGTATTTCTTTGTGCTTGAGATTGGTAAGTTTTTTTCTATAATTAATATTTTCATCTTCCTATCACTGGTAGAGGCGTTCAAAGAATCAAATCTCATGTATGTTGAAATGCGACATTATTTTATAGACGATAAACCTGACTTTTTGTACTCGTAAAATACATGCGCAGTAAAGAAAAATCTCATTCGTTGCGATCATAGCGGAAAAAATGAAAATCCTTCAAATTTTGAAATTCATTTTAATTTTCTATATTTACATTTCTTGACAGTGCTAAGTTCGATTTTATTCATACTTAATGCAAATATCCTCATTTTGGTATATTTTATGTTGTTTTTTTTGTGTTGTCAATATAGCCAAAGCGAAATTCTGGGTAATTTTTAGTTTAATTTACTAAAAAGGCACACTTTCTATAATGTAATTAGTTTCGTCAGATATTTCAATTTTTGTTTTGTAAGATTGTTTTTACGAGAGAAATCGATTATCAGATATTGATCATTGTTTTGTCAGATCAATTATTTCTATCTTTAACTATTCTTTTTAGGTTTTCTTGTTGAAATCTGATATTATTTACTCGATTGTGTAATATATTGCCACCACAATATAATTTTAATTACTCTTTATGATATTTACGCCTGCCTAGACTAGAATGGTAAACTATTTTTCTTGTGGAAATATTCATGTCATTATACTTAAAATATTTTGTCCAAAAATCAATGAAAATGTTCGTTTCAAAGTGCTATAACATCTTAAATACTAATCATAAATATTTTTGGATACGATAGAAATATAGTAGTAATGCACAATGGATTTGTATAAACCTGGTAGCCAATTTAATAACCGTTGGCTATTGTATTCTGTAAAATGATATTATTGAGCAATTCAGAACTAAAAAACATCTTAGATTGTTCAATTATCCATTCGTCTTAATCATCATTTATTATTCTTTATATTAATATAATTCTAATGAGATGAAGTTGTGAAACTAGGAATGCAGGTAAACAGTCACATATTTTTGATCAGAACACATATTGATCAGTAAAGATAGGTATCGATTATATTTTATCCAAAGCAGTGATTTAT
>JWZT01002969.1:100098-112389 GCA_000827895.1 Thelohanellus kitauei | reverse complement strand
TAATCGATAGTCCTCGGATGGATTGTAACAAGTTTGTCTACAACCTGTGATAAAAGTCGAAACTATTCGATGATATTACTTGGTTGCACAGTTAAAAATGCACAAGTTGCAATGATTAATAACTTTTGACGTCTATAAATTGATATTATCTCTTCGTATTATCTTCAGTAACACTTCTGACTAAAATTATTTCTAAAGATTTTTATTTTTTAACAATAATGTTATCGTAAATTACGTAACCCTGAACCATCTTTAATGAGGGTATTTTATCTTTTGAAGTATTTTTAACAATTCTTTATTCAAGATGACATTTTAAGGCAAAAAGATGATTGATAAATAGATTCATTGAATTTATTAAGTGTTCATTGATCTTTTCATCAATGAGGTTCTTGAATATTAAAACTCAACTGGTTAATCTATTCTGATTGTATGGATTTTAAAAGTCAGATTCAAATATATATATATATAACGGAACGTATTTGATGATTGAAGATTTCTACTGGTGGTTATATGTTCAAAATTTCATGTTCAAGCAGAATATACACTAAAAATCACCGTAGAATTTCAGGCCCATCTCCGGATCATCAAAATATGTGAACATCGATATTTTATGTAATTAAGAGGTATTTCATCGATTATGAAACGAATTTTTACATAGCTATATTTTGCAAAATTCTGAATTCAGAGAAGTAATGAAAGAAATAGAACATTCATCATTGATAAATTTGAATGTTTTAAAATAGAATCGATGCTCTGTGTCATATCATCATTAATACCTGAATGATTCCTTATTGGTCGGTGTGAAATATTAACATTTAAAAAATTACAAAAATTTTATCCGACCATCATCTACTGATATATGGTAGATATTGTTTAGACACTAAAATGATAGATTCACCCGATTTTGATGTCTCAAATGATGTAGTTAGCTCTATAATTGATAGCAAATACATTTTTTTATGAGAATAACATATTTAAAAAAAAATAATTTTTTGTATTAAAAATTCAGATACGAAAACTGTGACCTGATGTCATTTAAATAAAACTAGCTGTTTCTAAGCCACTACTAATTATTGAAAGTTTATTAAGTGCTAGTTCGATATCACAATCATCTTAGATAATTTTACATTCTATTTAATATAAATTTTTAACCAATCATCACGTAATTTTGTAAAATATATCATTATTTGAGAATGTGAAATATCAAAATCAAATCCCTCGACATCTATAATTATCAAATATGCCATGGTTTATGTAAAGTTTGCGTTCTCGTATTATTGATGAACAAATATCTGTTAGATTGAAGAAAATTCATCATAAACTTCGAAAATCAACTGTTCTTAAAATGTTCATGATTTATTTCTGAGTAAATAATACACATAAACAATCACTGCTATTATGAATAACACCAAAACACATGGCAAATAAATAATATTTAAATGATAAATAAATCTTTTTAATTCAATCCCACTACATCGACGGTAATGCATACATCAATTGTGATCATACATTTGTTTTCACATGCAGCATTTATATACAATAGTTGTTAATATGCCATCGATCTTCACTCAAATATCAACAATCATTATAAAATCAAACAAAGGAATGGTAACTATGTCATTACATAAATAGATTCAATAATTATATGCCTAAAAAATGGATTCCCGTTATAACGGAAGTAGCATCGGTGATCTTCGTACGCTAAAATATTCAACAGTATGCACATTCTAATATTATAGACATATTACAAATATATGTCTTCAAACGTCGTCGAATACGTTTTTCTTACGGTGTCTAACGTTAAGACATAATTATCAAATTATAATTTTATTGAGATATTAAATTAATTTTGTCCCTTATTTAATAACCTAAATGATTAGGATATATGTAATATATTTGACTCATAAAGCTAATTTTTGTTTTGTCGAAATAATAAGATTTATTGACGTGATGATCAAAATTATTTGTAAAATGTAAATCGAGAACATAGAAAAATGATAAACCAATATACAGATTAACCCAAATTCCAGGAGATCTGATTTTAGTATGAACAGGAATCAGACATTATGTACACTCCAATTTTTAATGATAAATTATTATAAAAAAAATGTTGATAAAATTCAAAATAATGATCATACTATTTATTATATAATATATCTATTGAAATATATTCAATAAATTGATTATTGGCTTCAATTATCAACAAATGAAAAATAAAATGATTATTTCGATTTTCCGTCGAAGGTATTACGAACACTTTGTTTTAAAATATGAACAGTAAATGATTTAACACAAATAATACATTTATCAATAACATTCAAAAAATATTTTGGTGAAAAATAACTTGATAGGACAGATCAGATTTTATTCTATGAAAACAAATCGTATAAGTTTGAAAACGAATAAAAATTAAGATGTATAGATAGAAGAAATTTATGAAAAAAATATCGAGATCGAATTCATGGTCAATCAAAGATACTTGTGAAATTCCTCAGTTTAAAAATTGTAGAAAATTATGTCTAAATTTACATAAAACAAATGTGTCATTTAAATTCAAAAATTGTATATTTAAATGCATTTCTGTCCACTTACTGGAAACATTTGGGTCAATCCTAAGAACAGCATTATAAACAGAACACTGGAAGCCATTTTAGTAGATTTTGTTCGATAATCAAATGTTTTTTATGGCCATTAAATGCACACAAGAAATTTTTTAAACATACGCACTCGCAATTTTAAGTGTTTTAAATTCTGTTAAATATATTATTCATTTATTTGATTGATTGATTTCGATCATAGGATATATATTTGAACACTTTATCATTAATATTGTAATAAATATTCCATAAATATTAGTTAATGATTAAATAGTGTAGGTCCTTTCACCTATGATGCATATAGATATGAATGCTTTTGATTTTGGTCGCAAAATTTCTTGATATATATATATATGATCAGTTTTCAGTTAAATATGCAATCTGTAACAACTTTAATGAACGGCTAATTAGCACGTCTATATCACAATCAATAGACGGAAATAGCGAAGATATCAATCATTCTTTGTATATGAGCGAAGAAAATTCTGTTTCCGAGACATACACGATGTTTATATAAATAGAAAACTTTTATTCGCTTGATGCATTATATTTTTTGTATATTATAAAATTTTAATATTAATCTTGTATAGTAACACCTACATTAACACACATGAAAGTTTTATTTTATGCATATAAAATTAAATGCAATTTTATTTGAAAATGTTCAGTAAGCAGTTCTTAATAAATTTCAAAATTTTATTCTATTAAAATCCGTTTACCGCGCATGACTCAAAGCGTGTTAATCAAAATGTCCTAGTTTTCCATTAAGATATTGAAACATATTTTCACCCATATAAATTTGTACGAATTCCGCACAAGATTCTCTCTGTAGCGCTCTTGAGGCAATGAACGTAGAAACCAGGATCACACACTTGCATAATCGATTGCAGAGATTTGAATGTTAGCTGCTTGGTTGATCGAAAAAAAGAGTATCTTTGCCAAGATTACGCATGTCAGAGTTCGTAAAACTCTTATATCTCAATAAGCCAAATTTATCGGTTATGGTTTATATTAGTGGTGATAACGAAAAAATTTTTATTTATTTAAATTCTTTAATGATTACTGAATGGTAATAGCTGCAATTTTCAATCACTAATTACCCCTCTTGAAGCGCTATTATTGAATTAAAAGAATTTACAGATAAAAATACTTATTGGCATTTCAATTGATTCTTTAAAATAACAAGATAAATTTCTAATCACATGTGAGATAATGGTTTTACTTTTTATGTACGTGAATAAATGAGATTTTCCTTTAAGTATTGCTTTGAAATGTTTTAATATTTTCCATATAAAAAGTTTGAACATTTACTTGAAACACTTTTACATTAAGGATAAAAAATATTTTACCCTTAATATAATATGTATGAATGAATGGAAAATTCTTACTCACTTATCATCATCGTTTTTTCTCATTTACTTTGAATAAAAAATAAAACAGTTATTCAAATATTATGATTTCTTCATGAAAGGATTTTCATAAATGTATTTCGGATATACTCGTGATAAAATATGCTATTACATCGATATTTTTATCATACCGACAATTTAAAATCGTGTTACCATTTAATAAGTTAGGAAATGCTATAGTCGCCTATAGCTCATCAAAAACATCTGGATGATTGTAGAACCAGGTTGACTTATTTTGATATAATTGACATTAAGATGTTTTCTGCTCTATATAGCACGCCATCAAGAAAGATAATTCTGTTTGAAATTCATTAACCTCCCCCAATACCTATGTTCATTTGACATTGTTCATCAATGATGTATGCTCGACTAGATTACATACTCATCAATTTTAAATTTCACTCTCCGACCTACAATTTTCGGGTGTTTGCATTCTAGATTTGGATAATCGCATGTTAGATCAGGGTATTTTCAAAAATATATTTGAATGTAAAATTATGTGAGTGAGATAGTTGTGTTTTTGTGTATCATTCTCCATCTTGAATACACTATTTCTAAATACATATTTTTCTTCAATTTAATCGATCGAATATCTCCGGAATACTAAAAATCTCTTTCCGTAAACACTGTGATACAATCAGATGTAGTTTTCTATTAGAATAATGGTTTATATATTGCGTATTCTCTTCTTTAGAATCGATTGATGATTTTTTGTCAACGACAATGTGAATGTCATATTCTTCGAATCGGAACATTTTATACAGTTTTTTTGATATAAAACAAGCTTTATGAGAGAAAAATAACGAAATATTAAAGAGAAGATTACGCAAGATTGTCTTTCCTGATTACAAAATATATCCAATGACATAAATATTATTCATAAACATCGTTTAACTAAAATTCATCGTTAAATAATAAATTTATCCTAAAGTTCGCCTTAATACATTTAGATATGGTGGATATATTCGATGAGAATTTTATACAGATTCCTATTTACAAACATAGATTAAATGATATTTAAATATTCTGTATATGGGCTTTTACTCAATATATGATTATTTTGGCACTATTCTTCTTACCCAATTTCTTGGGGATATATCCGGAATTATCAATTATTTCGCATGAAATTAATTTATAATCTTTAATATTTATTTCGAGAATAAATTGTGTCAAATTTAATTGTTAACGATAAGGATATAATAGTGGTTGATGCTCTCGATATTTAATAACAACATATACGTGTTTTGAGTGGTGAAACCGAACATTATCACACACATATTAACCCGTAAGATATTCTCAGCTTGTAGCGGAAACGTGTATTCAAGTTTATGGTCACTTTTTTTATCATAAATACTCTTCTTGGCAATCTAAACCGGTTTTACTCATCATTTAGCAAAAGTCTGGGTGATTGAAAAGATGAAGCATGCTTATACCGCTAGATCACGGATGCTTGAACCTTTTGTAGAACTTTTTATGTTGAATTTTTTTTTAAATAACTGGTTATTGTGAATGAAAATAGGTGAATCTTAGATATATACAAACAAAAATATAGCACAATATATATAAAAGAATAAAAAAATTCTAAAAGAATTTCAACACCTATTTTCAAATTAGCCATCGCATCACATACAAAAATCGATATTTTATAGTAACACAAGATTATTTTGTTAATTTTCGTATGTTATTGAACAATAAAATCATAAAAAATATGAAATAGGCAAATCTGGTATGTGTATTGTGAAAAATAGTCAAATCTACACAAACATTTATTGTTGTATAATAAAATCTAGTATAAATTATTATTAGTTTAAAAGTTTTCAACTTTAAAAAAAAGTGGGTGAATCGCAGTTTCGAGGGTTCAATGCAAAAAAGAACCGATATCTATTAAATATAAAAATATGTGATATGTACAAGATTTCTATATTATCAATACAAGTATTTAAATTTTTTATCATGTGATGGATAAAAAAGATACCCAAAAACGAAAATATATCACTTCTATGATATTATGTATGGATAAAATTTCACATATCACACCTCAATAATGATTCTAGAATCGAATGGCATGGTTCTTTTACATCTGGTGATATAATATATAATTTGAACTCATTTCCTTCAAAATATTCTTCTAATATTTTCATTTAAGAAATATTAAATTTAAGGGTTTGTCAATATTTCTAGTGAGAATGTATTTACTTATTATATATTAAACGGGTACAATGCAGATATAAAAGATTTCTTGTGAATTTATTTGCTAAAATCGATTTCTGAAATATTTAATCAATTATTGAATACTTTGAGGCGATCCAGAGTAGTGAATAATATCCAGGCGAGAATAACATTGATTGCAAAAATATTACCTTTAAGAAACACCAGAAAATATATTTTTGTAAAATAATCATGTTTTTCATAACTATTTCTTACGATTCATAGTTCTTGTTAATTGGTAACTTATTCAATCATCAATATTTAACTATTAGATGAGTTCCAACGTTTTTGTAACAGTGATTAAACTACGCGGTTACTTTTAATGTGAAATGGGTACCGTTCTAATTATCATACCTTAAAAAATCGTTTACATTTAATTTTCAAATATGTCACAGTGTTTATTTATTTCACTGTATCCAACTTTCAAAATGAAACTCAAAATATGGAAAATTTCAAAATTAATAATATAAATCTATCATCCATTTGATCATAAGCGGTTGAGTATAAAACTTATTTCTGTAAACATGATTATATTCAGAATTGGTGATATTTAAAATTATCGAGTTTCAATCGACTTCTGGCATGTTTACGTCTCATGAAACTATACACAACTGAAAAGATAATGACGATATTTAGACCAATTATAAATGATAATTCCATAATTTGAGGTTTGATTTGATTAATCCTCGTCTTATTTTCCAGATTTGCATCATAGATCGATACTAAAAAATCAATATCCTTACCTGTGATATTCCAATATTTTCCGAAATAACCGTTAAGACATATGGAAGTCACATTTTCGTACATCTAAATGAACTAACATTGATTAGATGACAAAATCCATTTTCGCATCGCTTGTCACATTTTAAGTCACAAACATTTCCAAAATTATCATCACAAACAAATCGTGGATTTCGGATAATTCATGCTCTATCATTGTTAATTTTTACCATCGTATAGTGCAAATTTATTTTGTGTTATATTCATAGATTTTCTAGGATAACGCATGAGATCCATATCCAATACATTGATGCAATAATATGGTATTGGGCATTTCAGATTTTTTGAATTTGATTGATTATAAAATTGACACATAGGACCCTAAAAAATCGGTTTACAGACACATTTCTGTTCATCATTTATCATCTGTATCATTGGAAAATCTTACAAAACATAGTCCGTTGTTGCAAACGTTAATATGGCAGAATTCGATTAGTTTGAATTCTATAATTATAAGAATGTTAATTGGTTTGATTTTGGTCAATGATTTAAATCAATCAATAATGTTAATATACTAATGTAGTTTAAACACCGAATCGAGATTAATTAAAAAATATACAAACCACTATACATTTATTATGTATAAAAATCTACAAAATTATTTTCATTAATATTTTTCAAAAGAATATTAATAAATCATAACTAATGATGTCGTAACACATCCAATCATAAAGGAGTCCTTTTACTTTAAATTTGACGAGTTCATTTTAAAAATAAAATGCTTTCATTTATTTAGCTAAAACACTGTCGCATGCCCCGTAAATGACTCAATGTTTTCTGTCAATAGTTTGCCAATAATTTTTTTTTATATCTTGCTGTAGATAAAATGATGTTGTGTAACATCATGTTTAATAAGCAGATGAATAAATACGTCTAAATTAACAAAATCACAGTATAGTTAATTATAGTATCTTGTGGTTTATTTAGCATGGATCAAGATGTAACAGATCCCTATATATTATCCAGTTGTTAATTTAACGGCATCTAATTAGGACAAAATTATAGTATAGAGATGTATTTTTAACAGATGTACAGATTCATAATATAAACACAACTTATCTTATTATTAGAAAACGTTAATTCATTTTCGATCAATATGTATTAGTCCCGGAATTTGTGATGGTAAGTGAATAATGTGATAATTTGTTGATGGTTGGAATGATTTTTTTTTAATCTATTTGATATTCATCAATACCACTTCCTGGATTTATGAATTAAGGAGCAAAAAAATATAAATAATTTGAGAGTGATCAGATTTTAATTTTCGTACATATCCATCAAAATTTTAAATCATTAAAATAGCAGTGATTTTCGTAATTAGACCAATGGTCAAATTATAAACTATGAATGTATCAAACTAAAGCTAGGGAACGCAAAAATTTGTGGATTAATAGCTATATTTACAAATGACAGATTTTATCCTATCTAAGATCACATTGTGTTGTTCTTGTATGTTAATAATAACAAAATTTTGTTTGATATTCGAACATAGATTTATGAACACATCAATCGGAGATGCATTAAAGTACTAGCTAGTATTTCTATAGAATAAGATAGTTCTCAGACATAAAAGTCATTGATTCTCTGATCCACAGTATGTCCCTTTTGTCAATATCACGATTATATCAATGTTTTCATATTTATAACTATTTCAACTCATTCAATATAAAATAATTATTAGGTTATATAACTATTGAAATATATACAAAGTATTTATGCAATATATCTCTGAAGTATCATCAATATGTATATAAAAATTGTTAAATATCACTTCACATTTTTCCAAGCATTAATAAACAAAAAATTATCATCGCCTTTTTACAACAAAATTTACATCATGTATAGGAGAAAAATAATAGTTTGAAGAGCATTACATTTTATTAGAAGAAAAAGAAATACCGGTTTAAAACTCATAAATATACTTATTTCGAGTCTAAAATTATGTTATGTTAAAATCTATATATTATTATTTACAAAAAAAATGTATCCTATTACACACAACAGATTTTTGTTCTTTTTAAATTCTTATTCCTCTTGACTAAATCGAATATGAAAATCATTCTCATTTAATGGTTAATAGATTTTTTTAACAAACAATATTCCTAAGAATTAAGGCAGTCATAATACTATTTGTGAATAAACCATTAAAGCTGTTCGGTTTGATAAAGAAGTCTCAATTTGCTATTCTATCGCATGGGGTTAGTTTCGGTTAATTATTTAGAAAATGGTAATTATCAAAAAACATGATGTGGTGGTTTTAACCGCAAAAAACAAAGTATATTTTAAATAATTGACTTAATATGTATCAAAGCACCGTATTTAAATATATATTTTGACGCAATATTCATCAATCAACTTTATGTTAAAATCTAAAAAGTTTGATAATCTGAGTATTAATGGTATAATTTATAAAAAAATTTAGACAGTTTAGTTTGTATTTACTTACAATCTTCATGTTAAAAATGTTCCAAAATTAAGTATACACATTTGATAATTTTTTAATTAACAGAATAATAAATCAAAATTAATAATTGCACACAGATAAAACATTTCAAATTAACTGCCTACCGCAGTCGAACTTATCAAAAATATAGAGTTCGATCATTAATCTAATCGGAAAATTCGTTTTTTATCATTTATGAATTTATATATGCTAATGCCCATGAGAAAATGATAAAAGGGATGATTGCCAAATATATATTTTAGTTTTTATGATCCAAAACCTCGATTTTAGTATGGAAATAAAAGTGATACCTATATGGATCGAATCAATGATATTATAATGCGCTTTTGATGATTGTCCGTTTGTTTCTCTCCAATAATAGCATTTCAATCTGAATATAGGAGTTCAGTATACATTATATTTATATCACCGGTGATTCGAGATTGTTTAAAAATGTTGAAATTTGTAGATATTTGATCTGAATGCACGACTTGTTTCAAATAATGATTTTGTGTATAATGCATTTTAAGAATACTGCTATATTTTTCGATAAAATAGTATCTAGTTTCGAATAGATCAGCCTTTTATTAACTGAATAAATTACCAATTGGTTCAGATCTTCTCTGCATGTGCCATGGATTGTATAATTAGAGTGGTTCATCATGCCGTTGATACAAATATCGAAAGTATGTCTAAATTTTGATAAACAATAAAATTATATTACTCCAAAGCATTTATTGTAAAAATCATTTGAAAAAATGGCGATAGGATCCATTTCATGGAATCGATATCTGGCGTTCTCATTAAAATTGGTGTTGATTTTGAAGAAGTTTATAGTAAACATATTCATGTGAAATGGTTCAAAATCAATATCCATGTTATGGTACCTGTTTAAACAGAATCATACTGTATTAATCCAGAATACTGTACGATTCCACGTACTCCCATCCAATTATCACATATTTAACTTAACTTTACGAAGTAAAAATCACTTGATATTATCTCAAAAGCATCAAGATATATGTCAATTCACTGAAACTATTGTGGAATCCCGCCACGAAGTATATGGGGAACGAGTGAACTATTTTATTGGCTTGATCTCTTTTTACAGCATCTCTTGTTAGAGATGTTGAATAATACAATTTCCTTTCGATATTGCTGGAGTCGAAATCAAATAAAGGAATTGGATTTTGTTTGTCAATGTTTAAATATGCTCGGATAGGACATTTTTCAAAATCAACTATATCTTCATTGCTGCATCATTTATCACAGATAAAATTTTTGTAGCCTTGGATAATATCAAATGTATCGATCTTAATTTGTATTCCTACTCGTCTATAAAACTAGTTAATCAATTTATAAGTAAAAATATCATCGATTCATTTATTTAATAGAAATCTGTTGAAAATAATTCAACATAACAAACAAACAATCAATTTATTAATATTTAGCATCTGATAATACAAGAAACATTAAATTCCTGAAAAATACAAGTAGTATTTTCCTTATTTAGGATTTAAAAACAATTTTAAAAGATTAAATGAAATATACATGTTTAAAATCTAAAAATAAATCTCGAAAAAATTCGAAAACGTCATAAATATTTTGCGAATAAGATTAAATTGGTTTCACAACCATAATATTAGTAAGTTTGCGCTATTTTAAGATCATCTCAATCACATTACTAAAGCACAATTAGCGACTACTAATATTGTTAAATGAATAGATAAATATTGGATCAAGTAATAGACACCTAGGTACAAGGTAAAAATTAATATCCTTCCAAAATTTTTAGAAATAGAAACTATGAAATTTACTCTTTATTCTTAGGATAAAACTATTCTCAATGATGATACGAGAGATAATGTTAAATTCTTTTTATACCCATTACTTTATAAAAAAAACTCTATCTTTTACAATGAATCATAATATTAAGATAATTTTGCAAGAAAGTCTTAAAACTTTGGTATCGTTTCATACAATGTAAATATGATATGATCTAAAAATTTACAATCAAATACATGCAATAATTTTCGATTACTTCATATTTTATTTATAACTCCATTCATCATTCTTTCAGTCGTTAAAATTATGACAAAGTAATCGAAAAAAATTTTTAAATTTAGGCTTATCATGATTAAAATTAAAACATTAAAATTAACTAATTAAAGATATTTTATCGAGTTCAATAAATAGAATTTATTATTTATTGAAATTTTATAAAATTTCTCAATAAGATAACAAAATTGGGTAAATAACTATCTCTCATATTTAAATATAATCTTTTTTGCTTACACGTTGAGATATACTCTCTCCAAACTACTTGATTTGCTTTTAAAATTCGGTTCAAAATGTTATCATGTATATAGAGTATACGCATCACTTAGATTAAAAACTATTTATCGTAATTTATAAACCAGCCATGATTAATTGAATGATTGTTATTAGTACCAATAAATAGTTTAAATCTGTAATTCTTTTTTTGAAAACAAATTAGATACCACAATAAACCATTTTTTTGAATGAAATATAGTATTTAAAAATGATATATTAAACATATGACTCTTTAGACGATCAGGATGAAAATATTGAAATATATAAGTTGTTTTATTGAGCAAATATTCTTTAATCTCTTCATGTTTTCACAGGATAGGATTTGATCATTTAATTTCAGATAATTTATGAAAATTATATTTGGAGTAAGAATAAATATATTTATGATTTATGTCTTTAATTTTATAAAATTTATATTTGGATGACACCGAAAACAAAAGAAGATAATCTGAATAAATCCAACTAATGAGCTTACGTGGAAATCATCAATATTGATCAGACACAATCAGTTTCGTTCTCT
>JWZT01002969.1:26733-85923 GCA_000827895.1 Thelohanellus kitauei | reverse complement strand
GTTTCCAATGAACATAAAATTAAATTTTTGACAAAAGTCATAATTGAGATGGCTCAATACAATACCGCGAAATTAAAACGCTTGCGCGCACATTTTACCTACATTGATGAGTTACGTTTATTTGACCATTTAAAAATTGATGACCTGAACATATGTTTAATTAAAAACTGTCTTTTCCAATCATTTGTTTTTTTCTTTTTTCAAAAAAGAAACAAAATAATTCAAATGAAGTGAAATTATAGTAATTTTCGAGTGTTGAGACTTATATGGACTAAATCCTTTAGAGATGAATTGTGTCACATTTCGGAAGATACAAACCATTATAAAAGTTTCATTTTCGTTTTAAATTTAAATTTCTATTTGAGTGATTCGTATTCGTGTAGAATTTGTGGCATCTATGTTCTTAATAAATTTTTTATAGACAGAAAATACAAAAAAATGACTGCTGCTCTTGTAATATTTACATGATCTAAGCTTTTCGAGATGCATCAAAATTCTTTCCTTCGGATGTGAATATAAAAACAGGCTGGGTTTTTATTAGTTATTATCATAATTAATTTCTATGCTTATTTTATTTTCAGAAATCATTTTTATCGTGGCACAAGTATGTGTAAGAGTAAACACACGTTTAGGTCATCAACATTTAAATGGTAAAACAAACGTAACTCATCAATGTAGGTAAAATGTGCGCGCACGCATTTTTTGTATTTCGCGGTATTGTATCTAGCCCTCTAAATTATGACTTTTGTCAAAAATTTAATTTTATGTTCATTGGAAACCGTATACACGTTTCTACAGGTAGTCCACAGTTATACCGCCAAATCACCATATTCAAAAATATACCAAATAGTATCCTGAAATAAATTAAAATCACAATAAATCGTGTTTAACTTGGCGCAGACGTTTTAAAATGGGCGTATGATTTTTAGCCGTCAAAAATATGTGGGTTTCGTCAAAAAAATATATATGCTTCTCCCATAAATGTAAAAAAAGATTCCACATTTCTCTGGAAAAGTCAACATTTGGTTTGTAAAAGTCAACATTTAGAACGTCAAACGACTGTATTAGATATTTATTCGCTCTTAATGGTGCGCTAAGAGAAATTATGTCTGTGAAATTCATCTTTATATATTTATATATACGAATTTCATCGTTTGTTAGAAATATCTCAAAAGGAGAAATTAAATGGTATGATTTTATATATATCATAAATGTGAGGTTACAAATGAGTAAAAGTAGCGAGGTTGAACATAGTATCAAGAGATGCCGATCTTTTTCGACAATATTAATTTTATTAATGAAAATTCAGATAATAAGATATATTTTTGAATTTTTCAAGTTCATTTTATTTGCAAAATATCATTTCGTATTGTACTTTTAATCGATTTGGAGTTGCAAAATTACTTTATGAACAATTTGATTTTATGAAAAATCATGCAATCAAATTATAAAAAACTACATTTGATATTCTTCTGGCGGTCGACATGATAATGCGGTATATAAAATAAAGATTTATAGTGGTATGACCCATATGCGACAGGTATTGTTGTATTGGCTTAATATATAAAAAATCGCTGCACGTTTACTAACATTATTCGACCGCTGACAATACATTTGAACAATGTGGTTAATGAGTAAAATTTAACCAATACTATCAAAGATAATTTGTGACTTTGTTTAAAAAATATAGGGATGATCTTGATAGGATATTTTTTAATATTGGATCAATGATAGATATTTTGTACTCATATGCTTTGTATATGAAGAGTCATATCGTATTAATAACAGTAATAAGAATGTCTGTTTATAGCTTCATTAAGTTGATCTTGTAATATAAAAATATTAAACACAATTTATAAAAAAGATCTGAAGGGTATACAATATATTTATCTGATTTTACAATGAAAACTTTTGACGATGAGTATTACATTTCGTAAAATAATTAAGAGTGCACTCCGTCGCTTAAATCATGTTTGTGTTAAATAGTGACGAAGTCATGCCTTTTTTCAAATGGTATTGTCACGAAAATAAATTTAATTGTATTAAAATTAGGCTGGAAATATCTAACATTTTAATACGATATCGAATAAAAAACCGAATAAACATCAGGATTTATCATATATACTAGTGTTATTTATTAGACATTGAACTATCTCCATATATATAAATGATTTTTATTTAAATGCCTTTTTGAACCAGCAATCTTCTTTTTAAATACAATGGAATAAATATTTTTAATTTAAGATCAAGTAAGTCATAGAAATATATATTGCCAGAGGAGGAATGCTGATATTTACAATCGTGTAGATTTATCTATGAGAACACTATGAAATATAAAAAAATACAAAAACGGATTTTTTCTCACATATTCTCGTTTATTTTTATCAAACAATTTGAATCTATGTACGATACACGAAATAAGAAATCATCTAGTGTTTAAAATTTACCTTTTTTTCATAACTTAATCATTACACGTATTACAGGGTTTTCGGTACGATTCCTTCGGTTTTAAGAATATTTAAAAAATCAAAAATAAAACTCATCACGTTCAACAAAAATAGTTTAAGTGATAATTTCATTGTTCAATGATTAAAAAAATGTCTTCATTTTTCTGTACTAAATGTCGCAGTCACAAATATTTCTCAAATAAATTTTGACATCCTCATCAAGAAGATTTCTGAAATATTTTGTTTATATTTCGAACCATCATTTATGGTTTTCTTTTATAACTCTTATATCTCGCCACTTCCTAACTGGCCGAAGATGTTGTGAATATCAGATATAGTCGATCTAAATAAATTCTCATATCTAGATTTTGTTGCTATCGAGATTGCTGCTTTATGAGCCGCGATAATTCTTGTTCTTATACCTTAATTAATTTTATTGCAAGGTTTGTGGCTATAACTTGATTTATATTTTCGACAGCTTAATAAATCAAAATTCATTATTGAGTTGAAATCGTAAATCGACGGTATGAATGATATTGTCCATATTTGAAACGACGACATTGAACCGGATAAAATGAAACTCTAAATAAAATTCGCTAATAAATGATTAAATCAAATAATTGAAATAAAACCCATATAATATGTTACCAATACTCATTTAACGTTTAAAACCTTTTTTCATTATACATCTATTTATTAAATAAAAAAATGATATGGGCTATGATGAATCACATGATTAAATCATTCACAATTCCATTTTCATATGTAAACAATGAGCATTTGCGTTTTTGTATGATTTATTAATCTAAGTATCGTTAAGTCTTTATTATAGTGAATTAATTTTATACCATTAGAGCTTTGTAACAAAAAGCATAAATATTACGACTGAGTACAGAAAGTCTTCAATTGTTTTTTTGGTCCCGGATATTGTATTTTTATCATTTCAGTGAATCTTAAATTGTAAAAGATAGAAAATGTTAAACATAAAGCTACGCATTCATTAAAGATCATTAGTTTTCGATAGACGTTAATAATGTTGAATTTTCTGTCTTCAGAAGCGGTCATATTTGAAGTTGTCTAGTCTCAATCGACTTCTTTTTTGGTGACGTTTCTTAATAATACGTACAATCAGAAAAATGGTGACGATTATTAAAACAGATATAAAGCACATTTGAGTAACTTTTGAGAAGATTTGATCAATACCATTTGTAAATAATTGGTTCCGATCAAGGAAAGGAACTAATTAGTTAAATAAATACTTGTGTAATTGCAATGTTTTCCACCATACCCTCTATGACAAACACAAGTCACATTTTCCTACATCATCAATACACTTACATTGATTAAATGACAAAATCCATTCTCACATTTCTCTTCACATTTTTTCTGACATACGTATTCTAAATTATCACCACAGAGTAAATTGTGTGTAGCTGAATAGTCTCGTTCTATCACACAAAATTATTACCATCTGAGTTTCCGTAATTAATAAGACGGTTTTGGCTATTTTCGTGACAAATTGATGATGCATTGTTATCGCAGACGTTGTTGCAATAGTAAGGGATTGGGCAATATCGATATTTAAGGAGGATAAGTTTTTATATCGATTTGCCAACGATCAAATTTAAAATCATTAAACTTGTACAATCTGTTTCACGCCTCTTTGTTTAACGCCGATGGTTATTAGATGAGTTGTCGAATTTAATAAAAAAGAACTCTGAACAATTGTGGAATAAAGTGAGGGATCTTTTAAAGATAGTTTATCTAATCTTCAAATTAGTTGCATTAAAGTTCGTTTAGACATCAAAAAACCTAAAAATAACTATTTTCTGTCAATACACATATAAGTTTGTGAAAATGCGCATCTTCGGCTTAACATAATGACATGACATGTAGTTTTGGTTTCTATCATAGTGAGTTAAATAAAAAGTCTGTTAATGATAAGGTAAAAAAAATATTTTGTTATACAACAAAAATATAATATAATTTTTTTTTGGAATTTTTTATAGCCAATTATAGCTTTCAGTTTATAAGTTCAGAAGCTCGTATCAGCTATTTTGTACCTCTCATCATCAAACCTCTTACAAATTTATTCAAAGAAAATTCTAAAATCCTAAATCTGTACCAGAATATACCAAAAATAATTATTGAAAAATATGATTTTGTTTCTGAAGAATAAATCAGAATTTGATTTTTTAGTCGATTTATGGAGATGTGCGAGATATTGGAATCTACTAAGTTATGTTAAAAATTAGTTTAATAATATATCGTATTGACAATAGGTTATATGAATTTATCTCATGACATCTTGGCTCTAAATTATATTTAAATCACTAATTAAAAATATCTGTTTGTTATGATGCGAGATTGAAACTTATGTTGTGGATTAGGAATTCAATAACTAATTATATTGGTAGACCATATTCACTGGTTAACAACAGTTATAGTTAACATTTAGTACTCTCATAAATTTCAATGATATAAAAATGGACATTCCAATTAAAAAAAAATTAAACGTGGATCGTTTTTCATCGTCTTATTCGATAATGTGGGTCTGATATGCATATATCTAGTAAACAACGTTTTCAGACTTTCTGCAGAATTATTTTTAGATTGGAAAGTTTTAAAACAGACGAAAATAATATTTTTGCGTTTGTAAAAACCATCTCTATATTGACCAAGAAGTTCTATGTGGCATTACAATCAAAAATGCCGTTATGTATTGATCCTTATTTCGATATTCAGGTCAAAAACAAAAAAATAATTTGCCTGTCTTTCCAGGAAACGGCAAGATTGCGAGCACTCTCTCTTTAAGAACAAAGGACCGTTATACGATAAACCGTTTCTTATTCATCTATTTATGTATTTTAGATGAAACGAAAACAGTTGATCATTAGGAATATCCTTATCACAATACGCAAAGAAAGTATTAACATTTTTTTTTACATAGTGTGAAATAAATTGAAAAACTCATCATAATTACAACATATAATGTAGAAAATATTAATATGAGAAATTTATATGCCATGCGCCCTTTAAATTTCTCAAAAACAGACTCTTATCACAAATGTTATCTGCCAAATGGATTTTATTTATCATAGTTTATTAATTTGAGACATCAACAATTATTTGAATTTTAGAATGACACATTAAAAAATGTTAAAAACCCTAAAATTGATGAGTAGCTTTAAAAACTTAAAAAATTAAGTTCTTAAAATTAAAATCATACCATTCTGTATCGAATAGATTTTTTTGCTGTAGACTTTGAATGGTTTTCCGTTGTTTTCACGCCAATAATAAGTCTTCGGACTGAATATTAGTGAAACGTTTACATTATATCATAGTCAATTTTGAATGTAGATATCTCATAACGTCGATATTTGTAGACATTTGAATAGAATGGGTGAAGGGAATTCAAAAAATGATATTGATTATCCTTATGATGTAATATAAAACTGCGTGGATTACCATAAAAATATTCAATTTTAATTAATTTAGCCTTTATAACGAGAAAAAATACAAATTTCGAGTAATCTTCTCTAAACGTTACATGAATTGTATAGTTCCACACTTTCATCATTCCATGGATACAAATGTCGAAAAGGGTGTTTTGATGTACAAAGCATGAAAAGTCTATTGAAGCAAAGCAATTTCTGAAAGAAGTTCCGACAAAAATGCCGCCTGGTACAATTTCGTTTCCAAAGTAACCACCGACCCTATTTACTCTTGCATCAACGTCTATGAGGTTTAACTTGAACACAATCATACGAAAAGGGTCAAAATCAATATCCATGATATGGTACCTATTTAAAAGTTATCTTACTTGATCAATCCAGAATATTGAACGATGCGATTTATTCCGAGACAATTTTCACACCTTTTGCTAAACATACCAAAATGGAAGTCGCTTGATATTATTTCAAATGCATCATAGTTTGTGTCCACTCCATTCAGACCACTGTATAAACCTGCCACGAAATATATAGGAAACGAGTATATATCTGCGTATTTGCGTTCCGCTGCAAATACAGCTTTTCTTGTTAAGGGGATTGAATAATATAACTTTTTTTCCGTATTGTTTGAATTATAATCATACAAGAGGATAGGATTGTTATTGTCAATATTTAAATAGGCTCTGATCGGGCAAACGTCAAAATTATTTATATTGTCATCGCTACAATTTTTCCTGCCATTTACTGAGCGATATCCTTGAATGATTTCAAATTTATCAATCTTGATTTGTATTCCTACTCTTCTCTAAAACGAATAGTGACAATCATAATTAAATCAATCCAATAGTCATTTATTAACAGTAAAAGATATAAAAATATTTTCACTCATTTTATTATGATTTAAGAGTCTTGTAAGATCGAGTGTATACATGCTTATAAAATATTTACCAAAATGCAATTATCTATTTGCCTAAACTCGTTTGTATTAGTATTCGATGATCCCGCTAAGACTTATGATAAAACATAATGTATAATCATCTCTCCAATATTTTGTTCTGATGATCAGAGCATGCAAGATATCTCAGTTTATATAAATTAATTTCCTTATATATTAATTATCCTTCATTTTTCGATTTTAGCTTATTAAAAGATTTGAAGTGAAATATGTTTAATAGATGATGTATTATTATATTTTGGGGTAACTTATTACTGACATACATGGTTATTATAATGATAAGAATACATTTAGATAAATTATTTATTATTATCATTAGATAGATATAAATATAACTATTCTATTATCATAGCTTCCAAATTTTACATCGTTTTTCATGTATGCATATATTTTTTGAAGATTTTCTCATCTGGAAAATGTGGGATGCCTAGAAATTGTTAGAACATCCACAAATCACAAAAAATTATCATGATGCTTACCTTCTTATATTAATTATTCAACTTTCATATGAATGTATATGTGAATAAAAAATGACACAAAATTATAAATATTTACGTATCTCTACATTTGACCTAACTTTTTTTTTGAAGTGAGATTAAACAGTAGAAAATATGAGGAGTAGAGAACGTACACGGATGAATTACCAAAACCTGTAACAGGCACTGTATATTATTAAAGCTAATGAATTACTAATTAGCTTTTATTAGAATTGAGGCCCATATACTGGAAGCTATTATTGGTATTAAATAATACAATCGTCATCTATTACTCAAAAATGAAATAGAATACTTGAGAAATGAAAGCCTAAAAAATGAGAAAATAGGTCCAAAACCAGCATTGATATTACAGTGAAAAGCTTAATTATAAAATGAACTAGGTACATTCAGTTCAAAATGTATAAAAAAAATTGATTAGCTGTTTTAAACATTAAACAACATTTCAACATATATATTTTATCATATTATATATAGGATGTCTTCCTTTTGTACCGAGAATTTGTTGGATATATACAGCTCATGTTTTATTGATATTAATAATTCAATATAAAAATGTTGTGACCAAACATGTTTTTAGATATCAACGATATTTCTATTTCAAAAGATGAATTTAATTTCCTCGACCTTCCTAGATTCAGTCAATATATTTATCTTTGACGTGCCTAACAAACAAGTAGTGAAATACTTTCAGATAATGAAAAAATACAAGTCGATCTATACGACGCCAATAATGATTTTAATAATTAATTTTAATTACTAATCAAAAGTGTAATTAGTATATCAAAAACCTCATCTGTGCGGTGAGATTGTTTCATATGTGAACTCAAATAGTTCTAAATTACATATACTTTCCAAAAGATGATTAATGACCTAATCAAGTAACTACTCAGTAGATGATTATAACTCTAAAATGATACTTTTCAGCCAATAAAAACTGGCCTAAATACTGAATTTTTGAGCATGCTGCAAAACATGGTTACTTCTAACAATAACAGTATTTAGAAATTCATAGAAGCTTTCATACTGCGCAAAAATGACGATTATTTCCATCAAAGCATCTGTTGTATCACTAATCTAATTCGTGTCAAACCAATTATAATCAAAATAGATTATTTCTAGCTATGCCAAACATGTGCCTTTTCTGAGCATGTATGTTTGCGCTTATATGTGAGCTTTGATGTTTTATTTTTTTAAATGAAAAGAGTAGATCCACTTTCATGGTACCTTGAATGATTTATTTATAATTGTGTTGTGATTATATGCATACATATTGTTTATTTTGATTATTAATGAGTATATCACCACTATTTTATTCTGAAATTGCTTTTAATTCTTGCGTTTGGACATCTTCGAGTCCTTAAACATCTTTACAATATACGTAACGTTTCTTAGATTTTTTTATTCTTACTAAAAATATATTTGAATATCTGGAATATTTTTAAAAACATATTTCAACATATACCATCAATCATTTCCTTGTACTAATATTTCTCTATATACACTCAGAGTTAATGAAAATTCTTTACGATATTATTAAAATTACAATCGGTAATTTGGCGCACAAATAAATCCGAAAAAAGAGAAATTAAATATACAAGAAACTAAGCCTCTTAAATATTTTAGGGTTAGTGCTTACACAGTTTTTGTCATAATTCGAACACAATATAAAATTTAACGATTTAGGCGAGTTAAAAAATACACAAATTAATAAATATCGGATACATTAGGTTCAATACAATGTGATTATTTGACTTTAAGACTATTCTAATTACAAAATTTATTTAATCTTAAAAAATGAGATAAAAGCTATTTTTGACGAAAAAAATGAATGAAAACAGAACATACAACAAATAATTTGAGATCTTGCTTAAATGATCCGCTGGGTTATCTATGTTTTACATCAATTTTTTCTTCATAGCTCATATTTTGTACGTCTATGATATATTGAGGTTATCAAAAATTCAATCATATATTTTGAAAAACTACTGCTGGTTATATATTTAGAATAAACTGCATTTTGTATAGTTTTACAATAATAGATTAATTCACAGTGTTTACATTCCTAAAGGACAAGGGGTGTATCAAATTGGGGCACTGATTTCAATAGGGATACCTTTTGTTTATATGTGAATAATTTGGCCTAAATTTTTAAGGTCACATTACAAATGCAAAAAAACCCGAGCGACAATCAAACAAAAAGGAAAAAATAAATATTCATACATTTAGAAATTGTCTGGGTCTATAATTATCAAAAGATTTTTTATATATGATTCTTTTTAAAAAATGTTCACGCAAAAATATTGTGTCTTATTTTCTATTCGTTATATTGTACATTTAGTTTTTGCTACATTTGATTCGCCTCTATAATTTTCATGACTTTTACATGAGACAAAACATTAATATTATAAAATTGAGTCATACGTTTAGTTAACTGTTTCCGAAATAAACGCATGGTGTCCCATATTTGATTACTTACAATTTATGTGCAAATCAAAAAAGTATGTTTCTTAAATTTTTCGATGAAAAATCAAATTAGATTCTTTTGTAGTAGTTGAATGCCCTGTATATTTATTTACAACATAATTTTTCATCAAAATATGAGAATATTAAAACGCCAATGAAATTCATAAATGGTAAATTATAATGAGTGCACATTTTTAAGATTTTTTTTCAGCTTATTTTATCAGTTGAAATTAATATATTGATTCAAATATTCATTTTTAGGAATAAGTGATGTAAATTTACTGATCTATGTTTTTATAAGAATTTAATTTTTTTAAGTGCATTCTCATTTAATCAACTTAATAGATATCTGGATTCATCTAAAAAATGAATAAATATAATCTGAGAACGGAAGGCGTGAAGAAAAAAACAAACCTATGAAAATTCATGATCGGAAAACTATATGTTTATTCTGTGGAATTAGGTGAAATTTACAAGATTTTCTAAATTCTTCAACAATTAAAGATTAATTTGTTTTTATTAGAAAAAACGTGTAAAATAATATATATATTCGACTTACGGGAAACTTGTAAGCATCTTGTACAAATAGCATCATCAGCAAAAGAAGTTTTGTCTTCATATTCGAATTACAATGATAATGATCGGCCTTTATAGATTAAAATTCTTTTCATGGTAATATATACTTTTTGACATGCGAATTAATAAGTATACGACATTATCAAATATATTCGTCTTTGTTTCTTAAATCATGATCATATGATCAAAATATTTACACCTATTAGTAGATATTTGAGAATTAATTCCAAAAATATATAATAATTATGCCACAAATAGATGAAAAGTTAAATTTTTTGAATATTCCCGAATATCTATTTAACTAATCGCAAATTATTCTAAAGAATATTAGTCAAATTATTTTCAAATAATCATTGGCTTATATTCATCCCCCGTAACATACTAGAATTTATTAGTAACGACCCAGGGTGAAAGAAGGTCATTTAACAACGAATTCTTAATTTTAAAACACGACGGATTTATGATGTGATCTGTACTAAAAACACCCATGTTTTATAAAATAATCGAGCGTGTTTTTCTATCAAATTTTCATTTTAAATCTTGACAATGAAAATTAATTTGTAGTGATAAAAAAGCTTTTATATCGAAAATTGAACCATAATCTTTGCAAAGTTATCAATGCTAATTTATTTTAGCCATACCTCTCACCTGATCATCGAGTTCCTTTGATCGATCATGATATTAAGCGATAATATGAAATGAGAAAAAACGTTGGCAATATATAGGGTTCGGTCACCGTTTAAAATAACTGAAAAATCATAGTATTAATAATAATTCACAAATATATAGGAATATAGCCTATTTTATCTTATATTTTCAGCTCTTGATTGTTTGATAAGAGATATGATGTCACTGAAATAAAACTTGGTTAAAATTAGAAACAACTATTCGTTTTTGAGAAATATCACTAATGTGAAATTAGATGATAATTCCTAAACTATATAGTCAGGTAGAGCTTACCAATTAGTTAAAGCGTCAACGTTACGCAGTGATGTTGAAGATTCTCGTAATGTCTCTGAATTTTAACTTTTGTATAAGATTCAGATTAGATATAAATTATTTGGAATATTAACTGTAAATTTGTTTCATTAACGCATTTCTATTCTATTTGAACAAGATTCTGAATTAACTCAATGTTTCATGAAGAGGTGATTTCATTGAATAATTGGAAAGAATTATAAATATGCAGATTTCGAATCTTTGAATAGTTCAATATCATAATCTTCTTTATATAAAATTTACTAAAAATGACATGGAAAATATTTTAGCAAGTAGCATGATATCGGTTTAATGTATTTAAAAATGTATACACTTTAAATCTCATTATTCGATTGCTAAACATACTATCAAAAATTTTAATTTATGAGTACACATTAACGAATACTATTCAAGATAATTTATGACTTTGTTTCAAAAATATTCGGATGATTCGGAAGATATTTTTTAAAATAAAAGATTAACTATACACATTATGTATTCATATGCGTTCTATATGAAGCGGCAGGCGTTCTGCATTTCTTTAATAATAGCCTTTTTCATAAATCTATGAAATTAATATTTAATAGAAAAGAGTTTAACATTATTTACCAAAGATATTTTGGGTTGGGATATAGTTGATCTGCCTTTCAAATGAAAATTTTGAAGCGCAATTAATGTTTTTTCAATAATTTTTAAAGCATGCAGCCACTCATTTCATGTTTTCTGTTAAAAAGTGAATGATTTATGTCTTCATTTATCAATAATTAAATCATAATATAAAATTGATTTTTGATAATTTTGTTTCAAATATCGAAAATTTTCATATGATGAAGAAATCAAAAAACGAATAAACAGCATGATTATACACATATGTTAGTTTTATTTATAGACATTGAACTATCTCGTTATCTAAAAATGAGTTCTATTTAAATGTATATAAGTGTCAGCAATCTTATTTTAAAATACATCACTAATGAAAATTTTCAATTTAAGATCATGTACTTCATATAATTATGATATTTCCGTATAGGAATGATGATATTTAGATTCTTCTAGATATATCTGGGAGAACTTTTTGTAATTTACAAAACACCAAAATAAAGAGAATATTGTTCTGTATTCTCGTTGATTCTTAACCCAAAGGTTTGAATCTGTGTACAAAACACCATATTCGAAATTAAACAGTATTTTTAATTGACTTTGTGTGATAACTCAAGCATTACACGTATTACAGGATTTTCAGTAGTATTTCTTCTTGTTGAAAAATCTAAAATAAAACTCGTTTCATGTTTAACAAAATGGGTTTCAGTAATAATTTCATTGTTAAAAGATCGACAAATAAATGTCTTCATGTATCTGTACTAAATATTGCAATCAAATATTTCTCAAATAAATTTATTTAATGATTATCGAAATCTCTGATGTATATTATGATATATTGAGTCATCTGTTATGGTTTTCTTTGATCACATTTATTTCTAGACACCATTATTTTGACAACATGTATTGGAGGTGTATCAAGCTGCACCGGTTCGTTTCTTCACTGGCTTAACGTCGACCGCTTATAAGACGATGTCAACATACTTTAGGGGCGTACTTTGGAGGGCACCCTTCGGAACGCAGTTAAGGTAGTTCAGGGCTCAAAAGTGGTTATAATTCACCTACTATGCTCTAAGTGACTAGAGCTGCGTTACCAAATCGGAATTCGTTTCCTGTGAATTATTTCTAGACAATTCCACCCTTTTAAAACGTGTTGAGAATATGAGATATAGTCGATCGAAGCAAATTCTCATAACTAGATTTTGTTGCTATCGAGATTTCTGCTTTATGACCCGCGATAATTCTTTTTCTTATACCTACATCAATTTTATTGCAAGGTCTGTGGCTATTACTTGATTTATATTTCCGACAGCTTAATAAATCAAATTTCTTTATTGAGTTGAAATCACAAATCGATGGTATGAATAATATTGTCCATTATCGAAACGACAAAATTGAACTGAAAATTTGCTAATCGCATATATAACGAAACAATTTAGATGAAACCCGTATAGTATGCTTCCAATACTCATTAAAAGATTAGAACATTTTCGTTGTACCGAGTTTCAATAAATCTAAAATATGATTTTGGTTGAGATGATAGAAAAACATAATCAAATCATACAAAATGCATCTTTCATACGAAAACAATGAGAAATAACGCTTTTGTTTGATTGAAAATTCTTAGTATAGCGTATTCTTGATTTAAATATTCATTTAATACCATTAGAGATTCGTAAAAAAAAATTACGACAAAGTACGAACAATCTTTAATTATTATTTAGGTTCCCGATATTGTATTTTCATTATTTTAATTTATTGAGATTGTAAAACCGATGTAATCGAAAACATAAAGCTATGGTTTCACTAAATATAATAAGTGTTTGATAAACTTAAATTATGTCAAAATTTTTGCCTTCAGAAGCGGTCATATTTGAAGTTGTCCAGTTTCAGTCGACTTCTTTTTTGGTAACGTTTTTTTATAATACGCAAAATCAGCCAAATGATGACGAATATATAAACAAATATAGAGAACAATTTAGTAATTTTTGAGAAGATTTTATAAATACCATTTGTAAAAAATTGGTTCTCATAATAGAAACGAACTAATTGGTAAAATATATACTTGTGTAATTGCAATGTTTTCCACCATACCCAATGTAACAAAAACAAGTCACGTTTTCCTAAATCATCAATATACTCACATTGATTAAATGACAAAATCCATTCTCACATTTATCATCACATTTTATCTCACACACGTATTCTAAATTATCATCACAGAGTAAATTGTGTGTATCTGAATTCTCGCGTTCTATCACACGAAATCATTACCATCCGAGTTTCCGCAATTATTAAGACTGTTTAGACTTGCTTCGTGACTAATTGTTGATGCCATGTTATCGCAGAAATTGTAGCAATAGTATGGGATAGGACAATATCGGTATTTACGGCGGATATCTTTTTCAGAATATTAGCAATATTCGCCATAATAATTCGGATTACATACACATTTCTCTTTGTCATTTACCACCTGAGTTATTTGGATAAATTACAAAACATAGCCCGTCGTAGTGGCAACAATTAGTTTTACAAGATGGGATTGGTGTGAGTTCTAAAACAATAAGAATTATACGATTTATTTATAAATGAATATTATAAATCATTATAAGAGATGTGATAACAAATCGCAAAAATTATTATATAATCACGTTTATTTTATTCAAAAATATAATTATAGTCATATTATTTAATAAATATCGAAATTTGTAGATTATGAGAATTTCATTAACAAAACGCATGAGTAATATATTCCCATAAAAAAAAATTATTTTTATTATTATCTAAATGATCAATAAGTTATATTTACAGTAATATGAATTATTATATATTATTTTGTCTGATCAAAACCAAAAATATGTTTGTTTAGACACAAATGTTTGACTGAATAGATATAAAGGACGGTCTTTTTAATTTGTAAACAAACAAAGATTTTTAAGATTTTGTTATCTTAGCCCAGAGCTACCACATCTATAGTACTTACTATGCTTAACACGCAGAATTACGTTGGCATTTATAATCATATGCTGATGTACGATGTGACAAAATCAGGTGGATTGACAGGCATAGAATTATGGCGAAGATTCAAATGAATACATATCAATCCTTAAAAATAATAAAATATTTTTTTATTAAAAATTTTAATGCTTTAAAATTGTGTACGCTTTCAAATTCAATATGATTTTGTTGTTTTGAGATTTTCATTAAAAACTGATTAGCTCACAATTATTGCACAATCGATCTAGTTAAATATGATTAAAATTCCTGTGGTTGAGAATAAGAAACTCTTTCAACAATGTACAGGCAATATGCTTTAAATATGCTAGTTTTAGGCTCGATGAATACATGTCGATTTGCAAACGATCAAATTTATAATCATGAAAGGTGTATGATCCATTTAAAGCAGCTATGTTAAACGCTGATGGTTATTAGATCAGTTTTCCGATTAATAAAAAGGGACAAAAATGCTAAACAATTTTGCTGAATAAAGTGTGAGATCGTTAAATGATGGTTTATTATAATCCTAACATTTGTTGCATTTAAAGTTGGTGTAAATACCGATAAAAACCTAAAAATATATATGGTTTGTAAAATACATATTTATGTTTTGGAAAAGGCTCATCCATAGGTTTAGATAATTACTTGACATGTAGTTTTGGCTTCTATCACAGTTATTAAAATAAAAGTTTCTCGATTACGACGTAAAAAATATTTTGTTATCATAAAACTGTAATATTATTTATTTTAGAAGTTCTTAGCCAATTTAAGAGTTTTATTGATTAATCGAGATTGTCTCATCAGCTATCGCGTATCTCTCATCATCAACAATCTTATCAATTTATTCAAACAAAATTGTACAATCCTAAAATCGTACATGAATAAACCAAAAATTATTAATATAAAATAGGCGATTCTGTTTTGAAGATTAAATCAAAGAATTAAATGTTTAATCTATTTAGGATGAGATGTGCGAGATATTTGCTGATACTTAGTAATCTTAAACATAATGTAAAAAATATATCATATTCATAATAGGTTTTATTAATTTACTTTATGCCTCATGGATCTTAATAAATATATTTCAATTATTAACTCAAAATTTCTGTTTTATACGACGAGTTTTAAACTTATGTTGTGCATGAGGCATCGACAAACTAATTATATTGGTACACCAAATTCATTGGTTAACAACAGTTATCGGTACCCTTTAATACTATTCCTAAATTTATATGCTAAATATGAACATACCTAATTTTTAAAATAAAATTATACATGTATAGAATTCATCGTCGATTTCGATACTATGCATCTCAAGGGTCTATATATCTATTTGACAAGGTTTTCAGACTTTCTTCAGTATGTATTATAGATATCGAAGTTTAAAAACAAACCAAAAAAATAGTATTTTTGTGTTAGGAAAAACCATCTAAATGTTGACCAAGAAGGTCCATGTAGCATTACAATCAGAAATGCCTTAATGTATTCATCCGTTACTTCGATATTCAGGTGAAAAAAAATATTTTGTCTCTCTTTCCCAGAAAAGACAAGATTGTGAACAATGTCTGTAGAAATATAGGTCAATTATACGATAAACCGTCACTTATTCATCTATTTATGTGTTTTAGATGAAACGAAAGGTTTCCAAGGATTCTGAATATGCTTATAAAAAAATCTTCTACTATTTCACAAATTGTTTGTACAGAATGAAATAAATTGAATAAACCAATCATAATTAGGACATTAGATTTGGAAATTAACAATAAATAAGAGAATTATATATGCCATGCTCACTTGATATTTCTCAAAAACGAACTTTTGTCACAGTCGTAATCTACAAAATCGATTATATTTATAATGTTTATTAATTTCTGTCGTCAATAATTATTTTAATGTTAGTGTTAGAAATTGAAAAGAGTTTTTCATCAAAAACTTGTGTTTTTTTACGCGCTTAATATAAAAATTTTATTTCGTAAAGTAATAACCATACCATTCTGTATCGAATAGATTTTTTTGCTGTAGACTTTGAATGGTTTTCCATTGTTTTCGCGCCAATAATAAGTCTTCAGACTGGATATTAGTGAAACGTTTACATTATATCATAATCAATTTTAACTGTAAATATCTCATAACGTCGATATTTGTAGATATTTGAATGGAATGGTTGAAGGGAATTCAAAATATGAAATTGATTATCCATATGATGTAAAAAAAAACCTTGTTTATTACCATAAAAATATTTAATTTTAATATGATTAGCCTTTATAACGAGAAAAAATACAAATTTCGTGTGATCTTCTCTAAACGTTGCATGAATTGTATAGTTCGACAATTTCATCATTCCATGGATACAAATGTCGAAAACGTTTATCTGATTTACAAAGCATGAAAAGACTATTAAAGCAAAGCATTTTTTGAAAGGACTTCCAGAAAAAATGTTGCCTGGTACAATTTCATTTCCAAGGTAACCACCGACCCTATTTAGTCTTACATCGATATCGATGAGGTTTACCTTGAACACAATCATACGAAAAGGCTCAAAATCAATATCCATCATATGATACCTATTTTAACGTTATCTTACTTGATAAATACAGAATATTGAACAATTCGATATATTCCCATACAATTATCGCACCTTTTGCTGAACATACCAAAATGGAAGTCGCTTGATATTATTTCAAATGCATCATAGTTTATGTCCACTCCATTCAGACCCGGGTATAAACCCGCCACGAAATGTATAGGAAATGAGTATATGTCTGCGTACTTGCGCTCAGCTGCCAATACCGCTTCTCTTGTAAGAGTCATTGAATAATATAACTTCTTTTCCGTATTTTTTGAAATATAATCATATAAGAGGATAGGATGGTTATTGTCAATATTTAAATAGGCTCTGATTGGGCAAACGTCAAAATTATTTATATTGTCATCGCTACAATTTTTCCTGCCATTTACTGTGCGATATCCTTTCATAATTTCAAATTTCTCCATCTTGATTTGTATTCCTACTCTTCTCTAAAATTAATTGCGACAATCATAATTAAATCAATCAAATATTAATTTATTAACAATCAAAAATAAAAAAATGATCTCACATCTTTTATTATGATTTACGAGTCTTTTAATATCGGGTGTATAAACGCTTTAAAATATTTCACCAAATGCAATTATTCATTTCCATAAACTCGTTTGTATTACCGTTCGATTATCCCGCTAATACATATAATAAAACTTAATGTACAATTATCTTTCCATTATTTTTTATAATTCGTCACGCATGCGACGTGGATTAGAGTATGTAAATTTAGGTAAATTAATTTCTTTAAACTAATCCGATTTCAATTATTGATTTTAGCTTATTTAACGTCTGTAGTAAAATATGTTTAATAGATGATTTTTTATTATATTTGGTGTAGAATAGTTACTAATATACATGATTTTAAAAGCGATGATAATATATTAAGATAAAGAAATTTTTATTATCATTAGATAGATCTAAATTGAACTATTCTACAATCCTAGTTATGACAATTTACCTCGTTTATCGTGTCTCTATATCTATTATTTTAAATGTTTTCCTGCAAACAATAAGGATTACTTAATAATTGAGTGAAATAGCCGCAAATCACAAAATAATTTCACCGTATCTTCATTATATATGTATTATTCCACTTTCATTTTGATGTATATGTGAAAATACATATAATAAATTACACAGATTGCTAACAATTGAATAAATTTCCACAAACTGCATAATCTTACGAAATCAGATTTTACGGTCGAGAATAAGACGAGTTCAGAATCGTCACCGATAAATTACAACAACCTGTTACATGCACTCTCAATTATTAAAGCTATAGAATTTCTATGTGCGCCGAATCGGTATAAAAGTCATAAAATTGAAAGCTATTATTTGTATTCAATATCTAGATTGTCATCAATTACTCTAAAATTAACTACAATAATTTCACAATAAAGCCTTAAAATTCAGAAATTATTTCAAACACCTGTTTGGATATTACCCTTAAAAAATAAAATAATAACAGTAATCAGGTACAGGTAGCATTTAAATTTTAACAAAATTGATAAGCAGTTAAAAAACACTCATGCACAGTTTAAAATATATATTTTCTGATTTATATACAGGGTTTTTGGTTCAATATCGATCGATTTCGGTTCAATTTCGTTTTTTTGAAAAAAGTAGAAAATTAAAAAATAAAACTCATCTAAGTTTTAACAAAATTGGTTAAGGTAATAATTTCATTGTTAAATGATAGACGAATAAACGTTTTTATGTTTCTGTATCATCCTTAGCAGTCAGATATTTCACAAAGAAATTTAAAAATCCTCATCAAGAAGATATCAGATATGTTTTTTACAGGGTTTTCGGTTCATTTTCGACGTTTTAAAAACGGACATATCATTCATACCAACGATTTACAATTTCTACCAAATAATGAATTAGAAATTATTTAGCTGTCGAAAACATAAATCCAGTTTTAGTCACAGAACTTGCAATAAAATCTATGAAGGTATACGATCAATATTTGTATCGACTCATGAGGCTGTAAGCTCGATAGCAACAATATCTAATTATGATAATTTAACTAGATCGATTTTTTTCTAGTATTCTCCACAAGTTTCGAATAGGGGCAAGTGTCGAGAAAAAAAGAGTGGTGGAATATACCCATAAAAATGACTCCAGATATATAAAAACATATCAGGGACCTTCTTGATGAGGATTTCTAAATTTCTTTGAGAAATATCTGACTGTCATGGTTGATACAGAAACATTAAAACGTTTATTCATCTATCATTTAACAATGAAATTATTACCTCAACGAATTTTGTTAAAACATTGATGAGTGTTTTATTATTTAATTTTCAAATTTTTTTCAAAAGAACGAAATCGAACCGAAAACCCTGTAAAGGTTATCTTTATAATAGACGCAGAATTATTTGATATATATAGCCTGAGTTCTATTGATATTTATCATTCAATATAAATGTTATGACTCGTCCCAGCTTATCTATAGATATCAAAGATATTTCTATTTCAATCGACGAATTAACTATACTTGTACTTCCTGGAATCAGTCAATATACATTATCATCTATATGCATCACAAAGTAGTGAAACACTTTCAAAAATAGAAGGAAAATCGGTCAATCTAAACTACGAAAATAATTATTTAAATAATCAATGGCAATCACTTATAAAACGGTTAATCAAGATTTCATAAACGTAATCTGTGCAGTGAGATTGTTTTAAATCAGGATGGAAATAATTCTAAATTACATAGTCATAGCTAATGGTGATTTGTGATCCAATCAAATAACTACTCAGTAGATGATTATATCGCTAAAATCTTACTTTTTAGTCAATAAAACTCGCCTAAATACTGAATATTTCAGCTTGCTGCAAAAGATGGTCAAAGGTAATAGATAGAATTGGAAAATTCAATAAAAGCATTCTTATTCTCCAAACATGACGACAATTTCTATCAAAGCATCTGTCTGATAACTAATTATTCATGTCAAACCAATTAAATTCATAATACATTTTTTCTAGCTTTATCAACAATGTGCCAATTCTGAACAAGTATTATTCGCCATTTATATGAGCTATGATTGGATTCTTTTTTAACGAAAAAGTAGATATGCTTTCATGATATTTTGAATGATTTATTTATAATTTTGTAATGATTATATGCTACACCCATTGCGTAATTTGATTATTAATGATATATCATAACTATTTTGTTTAAATATTGCTGTGTATTCTTACCTTTCGAGATCTTCGAGTCCTTATACATCTTTACAAAATACACAACGTTTCTCAGATTTTTTTGTATTCTGACAATAAAAATATATCAATCCCGTCCATATTTTTCTTAACATATTTAAAGCTATCCCATCAATTATTTCTGTGTACTTTAATTTCTCTGTATATACTCATAGTTAATTAAAATTCTGTACTATATTATTAAAAGTATAATTTTTAATTTTTGGCACCAATAATTCCGAACAAAGAGAAATTAAATATACAAGTAACTAAGCCTCCCGATTATTTATGGGTTAGTACTTACACAGTTTTAGTCATAAATCGTAGACAAAATAAAATTCTACGATCAAGACTCATTAACAAATTTAAAAAATTCACCTATGAATCAAAAATTGATTTATTGAGTTCATTCATATGCGATTCTTACGCTTTAAGATTTTTCTTATTCAAAAAATATATTCAAGCCATCAAAATAATATAAATGATATCAATAATGATAACAATGAACGAAAACTGAACATACAACAAAAAATTGAGATCTGGCTTTTATGACCCGCAAGGTTATTGATATTTTATATACATTTTTTCTTGATAGCTCACATTTTCGTACATCTTGGATATAATAAAGGGTTTTAAAAATTCAATCAAACATGTTGAAACGCTTCTGCTGTTGATATATTTAGAAAACACTGAATTAAGTAAAGATTTTTCAATCATAGATTATATCTCCAGATTTATATTAATTATAGGACTGTGTGTTTTTCAAATTGGAACAATTATATTTGATTAAGGATATTTTTGTTCATATTTGAATATTTTTTACCGAAATATTTCAGGTCACTAAAAATCAAATTTGAGTGTGGGTCAAAAACAGTACAAATAATATTTATTTGTACATCTTAATATCGTCTGAGTGTAAAATTATAAAAAGTATTTTGACAAATGAAATACTCTTTGCAAGTATTCAGTCAAAAAGTTGTGTCCTATTTTCGATTCATTACACTGTAAATTCATTTGTTCCATCATTTAATTCGCGTATGTAATTTTCATGAATTTTACACAAGAGTAAATATTTTATCATAAAATTAAGTCACGCATTTAGTAAAATGTCTCATAATCAAACGTGTGGTGTCCAATATATGATGACTTACTATGAACTCAAATCATTTAAGTACATTTATTGATTTTTTCTATGAAAAATCAAATCAGATTCTCTCTTAATCGTTGAATGCTGTGTATGCGTAGTTACAACATAATTTTGAATTGAAATATCAGAATATTAACACCCTGAAGAAATTGGTATATATTAAATTATAACGAGTGCATTATTAATGTTTTTTTTTCTGCATAATTTATCAAATAACATTTATATATTCATTCAAAAATTCCTTTTAAAGAATATGTTCTGTAAATTTACTGATCTATGTTTTTCGACAAAGTAAGATTATTACGCGCGTGCTCTATCCATTAAATTAATAGATATCTCGATTCATCTAAATAATTAATGAATATAATCCGAAAGAGAAGGCATGGTAAAAATAATACCAACGATTATTTATTATCAGGACACATTTTTTTAATTTTGTTATATTAAGGGAAATTAAAAAGATTTGATGATATCTTTAACAATTGAAGATGGTTTTTATCAGGATAAAAAAATTTAAAATGATGAATATATTAAGCTTACTGGAAAATTGTAGGCATTTTGTACAAATAGAATCATCAGAAATACAAGGTTTGTCTTCATATTCGAATTACAACAATAATGATCTGGCTTTAAAGATTAAAAATCTTTTGGTGGCATTATATCCTATTAGACATGTGAATTGATAAGTCGACAACATGATCAAATATATTCGTCTTTATATCTTAAATCATGATCATATGATCAATATATTCACATATATGTGTAGATATTTGAGAATTAATTCCATAAAAATATATAACATTTATGCCATAAATAGATACAAAATTTAATTTGTCGAATATTCACAATATCTTTTTGACAAATAACTAAATATTCTAAGAATATTAGTCAAATTATTTTCAAACAATCATTGGCTTATATTCGCTCCACGTAAAGAATTAGTAATTATCAGTAAGGACCGAGACGGAAAGAATGGCATTTAACCACGAATTATTAAAAAGTAAAACATGATGGATTTATAAATTCATCTGTACTAAATAACCCAATTTTATAAATCATCGAGCCTGTTTTTCTATCAAAATTTCATGTTAAATCATAACAATGAAAATCAATTTTTATTAATAAACAAGATGAAATATCAAAAATTTTAACTTAAATCTTTACAAATTTATCCATGATAATTATTTTTGCACATACCTTTGTCGTGATAATCGATTCGTTTGATCGATCACGATATTCAGCGAATATATCAAATGATTAATAATTGTTGGAAATATATAAGGTTCTGTCACCGGTTAAAATAATGTATAAATCATAATATTATTAATAATTCATAAAGATTTATTGATTTATTCCCATTTTATCTTATTATTTTCAGCTCTATAGGGTTTGTTAAGAAATTCGCTGTAACGGAGATACCATTTTGTTCAAATTAAAAATATATTTTGTTGTGAGAAATATCTTCAATTGTGATATGAGATGGTAATTTCTAAACTATATAATGATTAGAAGTTTTCAATAAGTTAAAGCATCCAGGTTACGCAGTGATGTTGCAGATTCTCGTAATGACTCGGAATTTTAACTTTAGTATAATAACTTTAGGATTAGATATATATTATTTAGAATATTAACTGTAAATTTGTTCCATAACCACATTTCTATTCTATTTTAACCAGATTGTGAGTTAACTCAGTGATTCATGAAGAGGTGATTTCTTGTAAAATAATTGGATCAAAATATATAAAAATAGCAGTGTTCGAAATTTTCAGTAGTAATATATTAAATTTTCTTTATATATAATAGATTAAAAAGCGTGGTCCCTATTTAGCAAGTAGAATGATATCGGTTAAATGTATTTAAGAAGGTCTACACATTAAATCGCATTATTTGACTCCTAAAGATACTATCGAACAAATTCATTTTTGAGTACATTTTTATAAATTCTATAGAAGATAATTTGTGACTTTGTTTAAAAAAAAATCTGATGATTGTGAATAGATATTTGAAATATTGGATCAACGATTGACATTATGTATTCATGTGCGTTGTATATGAAGCGGCATGTGGTAATTATTTCGGTATAAATAGCGTATTTTAATAAATTTATTGTTTTATATTAATTGAAAAGAAGGAAACCATTTTTTACGCCAGATTTTGTGGTATATTGATAATAATTAATCTGCCTTTCAAATGAAAACGTTAAATGTCAATTAATATCTTTTCCTATAATCTTTAAAGCATGCAGCCGCTCATTTCATGTTTTCTGTTAAAAAGTCACTAATTTATGACTTATTTTACAATTATTAACCATAATATAAAATTGCTTTTTGAATATTTTTATAAATATCGAATATATTAATAGGATGACTAAATCAAATATACTAATAAAAAACATGATTTTTCACGTATTCAAATTTTCTTAATAAGAAATTTAAACGGTGGCCAAATGTATACATATTTTTGGTTCAAATGTATAAATGAAGAATAAATCTTATTTTATAATACATCTTGAAAAAAATATTTGATATTTTTTATAGTATATATGTCATAAAATTATAATATTGTCAGTGTTTGAAATGTTGATATTATGAATCGGTTTATATCTATCTATGAGAACACTAAGAAATATACAACACGCAAAAAAGAGGATTTATTCGGATACTCTCGTTATTTAGTACATATATTTATGAATCATGCTGCCCCAAAAGTAAATTGGAAATCCATTATAGTTTTTTTATATACATTGTGTGCTAAACCAAATAGGTGAATCATATAAATATGGTAAAATAATTTTTCACGCGTTTAAACGGTAATTTGAGACTATATGTTATGGAATCAAAAAAATGGATGTAAGTTTAGACGAGGAACAACAAGATTTACTCAAATACAATTTTCAGATCTTAAAAAAATATGTTTTGACATTTTGTTTAATCGAAAAAAACTAAGAATAATGTTGTCTTGATTTTAATGATTTCTATGTTCATAATTATACCTTTTTAAAAAATGCACTGAAATTACGACTGATTACAGTATATTCCTAATTTATTTATTGTAAGAGCATGATATTTTATTTTGATTTGGTGATGAATTTTCAATTGTAAAACTCAACAAATTGAAAAAAATAAAGCTATGACACCACATAATATAATTAGTTGTTGCTAAAAGTCAGTTATATTGAAGTTTTTGTCTTCAGAAACGGTCATACTTGAAGTTATCGAGTTTCAATCGACTTCTTTGTGGACGTTTCTTTAAAATACTCACAGCCTGAAAAATAATGATGATTAATATAACCGATATAAAGCAGAATTTGATGACTTTTGAGTAGATTTGATTTATACCTATCCAATATGCCTGGTCACCTTGATAGATGGGTACTTAATAATCAAATATATACCTGTGTAATTGCAATTTATTCCACCATACCCGCTATCACACACACAAGTCACTTTTTCCTAAATCAAACACAAACTCACATTAATTAAATGACAAAATCCACTCTCGCACCTCTCTTCACATTTCAGATCGCATATGTATTCTAAATTATTTGAACACGATAAATTCTTGAGATCTGAAGATTGTCGTTCTATCATTCCTAATGTTTACCATTTGAGTATCCCCAATTATTAAGTGTATTGTGGCTAGATTCATTACAAATTGATAAAGCTAAATTATCGCAGACATTGATGCAAAAGTATGGGATAGAACAATTTCGGTATTTACGGCGGATATCTTTTTCAGAATATTGGCAATATTCGCCGTAATAATTCGGATTACATACACATTTTTCTTCATCATTTATCATCTAAATTATTTGGATCAATTACAAAACATATCCCATCGTTCATGCAAGCATTACTTTGACAAAATTCGATTAGAATGAGTTCTAAAATTAAAAAAAAAATTTACATATATAAATCGATCACAAAAAATCAATTTATGAAATATATTGTATCAAATTACAAAAAGGCGATTGAGGTATAGTCGATTGCAGGGATTACAACTATATAATAAAAATCTATCAATATAGTCATGTCCGTTAATTTTATATATATATTAAATGATCTAGTGTACATGAATCTGCGAACGAATTATGCACAGGCAATTTAAGACGATCAAAAAATTTATTTCACTAATTTAGAAAAACATCTATGTTTATCTATCTACAAATATTGTATTTTTATACATAACAGTCTGCATAAAAATCATAAAATATATTTATTTTTATAAGCCACATTTTTGGATAATCTATTTTTCGGCTATAATTAAATTTTGTAATATATACCGGAATGTGTGGAGATTTTTTTTCGTCTAAAAGATAAATAGCACGAAGGGAACGAAATGTGAGTGATACGAGAAAAACCTGGGTATTTGCAAGCCTAATTTGAGCTAGGAAATCTTAAAATCGCGTGGATGAACTGATATGGATAGAAAGCCAGATTTAAATGTATATTAACACTATATTATGATTAGACTAATTTTTTTCAATCATATAGTATCAGATATTCCATATATGTACTCTTTCATTATCATACATATTTTTTTATTCTGTTATTATCATTTAAAACCTATAAACCTACAAGTATTGAATTATTTCTAAAGATGAATATGATGGAATTTAAAAAATCTATGGTATAAGTTGTTAATTTTAGTGACTGTTTTTTATTTATATTGATAAAATTATGTAAATTTATGCTTAATAAATTCACGCATAGTTATAAACAACACAATTGTAATTATCAGAGGTTAAAAATCTACTTTACACTTATTAGATCAACGATAATCATTATTTCATAAATTGTAGAATTATTAAACCATTAATTATAAACTGCAACAAGAACGCCTAGCAAATTTTTATTAGGTTCTGCAATATGAAAGATGGTCTCTCATAACTCTAAAATGTTTTGCGCTTGATATTTGTTTTAACATAGATAAAATCATGAATTATTATATGTCAAAACATATTTATAAACATGACATATAAAAATATTTTTTCGTTGGATAATCCGCATATTCAGTTTAAATAATTGTGAATTACAGTACTTATCGCGCCTATCAAACATGGTTAATAATTGTACGTCGATGGCGATTAAAAAAAAGATATATAAATAAGCATGCGTTATAATAATTGAAACAATTGTACGCCTTTGAAAGCGTCTTCATTATAAATCCTAACTTCTCATAATATTTAGAGTACATTTCAGCATAAATCGCTCTGATCTCTTTTCGCATAGAAAAAATCGAAAATTCATAAACATACAAGAATGAACTAAAAGTTAAATGCATTTAATAATAGAGGAGATTTCGTATATGACGTATAATTCGACTTTTTTATTGTTAGAAGTGATTTAATATGGATGTGCTCGATTCAATATTGATACCTTGTAAGAGCGTATATTAAATTTAAAATAATTTGTATATGTAAAATGTTTAATTGAATTTAGCTCAAGATAAATCTACTTATAAATATCCCAATCCTTAATTTTATACTTCATATTTTTTGTGATGCGATTTCGAACTTATATACGGAATGAGATATTAGTAAGATATTTATACCACGAGCAAAATCTGCCGACACCCCACAGGATCATTTTTGTACTAACGGAAAATTATGATGATAAATATGAATTTACACAATTTATACAAAAATTTAAATATTTGCTTTGTAATCTCATTCTTTCAATATATAAGATCTCATCTGAATAAATCTATTTTAACAACGCATTAAGAGTTTTCTGAAGAATTATCGTAGGATCAAACTATATATAACAGATGCAAAAATAATTTTTTGTGATGAGACAAACTCATCTCTATGTTAACGATCATGTTCTTTGTTGAATTTCAGTCAGAGCCGCATAAATGTTTATTCGGGATTTGGACATTAACCTTTAACAATCGAATATATTGCATCTCTTACAAAGAAACAAAATTGATTGCGAGAAATTTCATTATATGAATAAACGTTAATTATGCGATAAACGATTTCTTATTTATCTATCTGTGTATTTTAGATAAAAATATACGATAGATCATATAGGATATTTTGGTGTAATTACGCAGTATATTAATCAAATAATTTCAATGAAAATTAGAAATGAATGATAAAACCCATCAAAATTAGATAATTTGACGTAGTAATTTATTAAAAATTGATATTTGAAAATTCATGCGCGTAAGAAAAGTCAACAATAATGAGTATTATCACAAATTTAATATATAAAAATATTTATTGTTTAATATAGGTGATAAATTTCAATGTAGAATCTTTTATTTACTGCTAGTTAGATACAAAAATTAAGTGTTTCAATGACCAAAATTTATGTGTATTTTGTAAGCGTAATATAACTAGTATAAATTGAAATTTCAAGAAATACCATTTTGTATCGAATAGGGTTTATTGAAGTTGATTTTGGATGAGTTGCCATTGCCCTCACGCCAATAATAACTTTTAAGTCGGGATGTTAGTCAACCATTTACATTATATCAGTATTAATAAAGATTTGCGATTCTTCAGAATGTCGATATTCGTAGATATTCGAATAGTATGGCTGACTTGAATTCAAAAAATGATCTTGAGTATAGTAATGGTAGAACGCCATTCTGCCTTCATGACCATAATAATATTTCATGACAATTTTATTATTCTTTATTACGAGAAAAAAATACAAATCTCGTGCCTCCTTCTCTACACGTCGCATGAATTGTGTAATTCGACACCTTCATCATTCCATGGATACAGATTTGGAAAACAGGATACATCGTTCCATAGCAAAAAATGTCTATCATACCAAAACATTTAAAGAAATTCGTTTCTACAAAGATGTCGCTAGGTACAATTTCATTCGCCATATATTCATCTAATCTCTTTGTTATTGCATTAATATTTATGATGTTTAATTTAAACACAATCAATCGAAAAGGCTCGAAATCAATATCCATCATATGATACCTATTTAAAGATTATCTTACTTGATTAATCCCGAATATTGAACGATTCTATTTATTCCCATACAATTATCGCACCTTTTGCTCAACATACTAAAATGAAAGTCACTTGATATTATATCAATCACATCATAATTTAAGTTGATTCCATCAATACCTTTGTAATCTCCCGCAATGAAATATATGGTAAATGAATATAGATTATTGTAATTGCGTTCAGCTCGTAATACATATTCTCTTGTAAGTCTTATTGAATGATATAGATCCTTTTCTGTAACGTTTGAATCAAAATATTTTAAGAGGATAGGACGCTCTTTGTCAATGTTTAAATAAGCTATCATAGGGCAAAGTTTAAAATTGTTCTTGTTTTCATCGTTACAAGTTTTCCTGCCATTTGCGCTAGAATAGTTTTTGATAATTTCCAATTTCTCTATCTTGATATGTATTTCTAATCTTCTCTAAAATTAATGGTGTCAATGTTGATTTAATCGATCAATAAGTAATTGATTAGAACAGGACAGATACAAAAAATATCAGGAATCATTTATATTGATTTATATTATTTGGTATGTTAATGTACGTAGGGTTATAAAATCAATCAATCTTAACTGTATTTCGTTTGAAAAACGCCCCAACATTACAATTTTCTGTTTGTAATTGATACGTTTTATCAAACGTATTTTATAATGAACTGTCAATTTATGTATGTGTTTATACGCGCATGCATAATTTACCATACTCTGAAAGCTTCTCTAATGATTTTGAACAAAGAATTAAAATAAATTAAGATATATTAACCTCTTTAACAGTTAATCATGAATGAATTTTCATATAAATTCATAGATAGTACTGGAAATCTAGAATATATTTAGACATCAGAGATATATTATGATGAGACAGATTTGATATGAGCAATGTTAAAATCGTAATCAGACCTCCAAAATATTTTCATATTTATATATGACTTTACATAAATTTTTCGATCTATTTTATAATGTTTAAATTATAATTAATTTAATTTGCGCAAAATCAAATAATATTAACATAATCACTAAAAAAATATTTATTGTTCTACTTTCCATTTGATATCAATATAGAAGTTTTTAATCTAATAATGGTATAACATCTAAATTAAAATATTTATCCAAAACGGACACATTGTAGCCAAAATAGTTCATATATAGTAAAAAATAAAGTATTGAGCATCTATGCAGTAAAATTCAAATAAATCTATAATGTGCATCCTACTGTAAAGGAAATGCAGTATTTCTGATTTTCGTCAAATGATTTTAACCATGAAAAAACTGAATGCTACACTGGCTCTATAATAAATTCATGGTCATAAATTAACATAAACAAACTTCAAGTTTTTGAAATAAATGCCTCTGGCTTAGTATATATTTCCAAAACCTGAAACAAAATGCGTGTCATAAATTAATATTGAAAAATAACAAAGTATAGATTGTCTGCATAGTTACATGCAAAGTTGATACACCCTTCATAAAGGCTCATGAACTATATTTTGCATGTTTTTATGATTAATAATTTTTTCTTTCTTTCTTTTAACACAATTCGTATTTTATCGATATTGAAATTGTGAGTTTTACAGACTTCTGGTTGCAACCCAAAATGTGGTAACTTGTTCCAATATTTCTTTTGATTCTCCAATATTTCTATTTGACTCGATAATTTGAGTTTGTAAAGGCATTCTGGATTTGTTTAATATTGTTTGTCTCTGATATTTCTCTCAAATAAATTGTCAAATTTATTAGGATAAAGGAATAATCGCTATCAATCATTACGACAAAAATATTTATTACACGAATAACATACAATCACTGATTCAATGTATTGAAGATTTTGAAGACATAATCAATGATGCGAGTATTTTCTCAACGTTGTCTTATTATCTTTTCACCTGTTCTTTCTAAAATGTGTCAATAACTGAATTTATAAATGATGCATGAGATTTTTTAACTATAAGATATTGTGTTTATTTCAATATAAACTGACATCATACTGAATATAGCGACATGGCACATATTTTTATAACTTTTACAGGTGATAACATTTTAATATTAAGGAATAGGATTCTCAATTCCCAAAAAACCACCATTTTGTCTAGTTAAAATTGAAGTTCGACTGAGATCAGATTTTATCAGAAATGAGTTCATATAATTATTGCATCGATGACAGTTTTTTTTTAAATTCAGACCTATAACTATTTACATTAAATTTAAAATCTGTTTGAAGCACATTTTTGAATTGAAATTATAGATTTTCTATTCCTGTTACATGAATAGGAGATTTAGAAATTCGACAATTGATTTAAGCTCGACTATTGTTTATTTGATATTTCTTGAATTATTTTAAATTTTCAAATTATACCAAACATGTTACACACAAAGATTTTTGAAATCTCTAATTGTATTACAAATGAAACGTTTTGTGGTGACTTCTTTTTTTGTTGACTGATGTAATTGTGTCGCTATCTGACATATATTCAGTCCATATTTAATGTTTAAATATCTTTTAGAGTCTGTTAACTTGATTTTTCTATTAATATTTACTATATTAATCAAAATTCATCCTACAAAAATGGAAACGACAATTTATTTTTTGTCATGAATAATTCCGAATATCTCTAGATATTCGATGAATCGAAAACTGCTAAAAATTGCTTTAATATTCAAGGGTTATAAAATAGGATAAAAAATATATAAAAGAATAATTTGTATGGTACACAATGGCAAATTTAGTTGGATAATATTTTACCTTCAATTTTACTTGTTAACCTTTAATATTTTACATTAAAACCCATTTATTCAATGTTTATGTAAAATAATCTAAATTTATGTGATACAGCTTCTCATGATATCATTGAATCAACCTCAATCTGTAAAGATTAATCAATAATAGTTTCAAAATTCTGCTCATTAAATTGAAATATGATTTTAGTCACGAATCCACAGATTCTGAGCAAATATTTCAATTATAATACAGGTTTGATTAAGTATGTTTCGAAACCTCTATACGAGATATTTAAAGCCATTATCAAATTAAAAACAGTTAATTCTTATGAGTATATATCAAATGAATGAATATTGCAGATTTTGATCCTGATTAAAATTTATATATTTATTCAAATATTCAAAGATAGGATTTGTCATCAAAATTAGCTAATTGTGTGTTTCAACTAATACATATTGTTTCTGACATTCCCATTCAATTCACTTAATTAATATCAAAATATTTGTAACACAAATAATAATATTTCGCGACTTAAAAAATCCTGGTTAGAATTCAATTTAAAAAAAAGAATAGGCCAAAATGATTTAGGTTCTCAAGATTGCAAAAATTATAGAAAATTTTAATAGAGAAATAATATTACGTATAAATTATATTGTTGGTTAAAAAAATTATGAATATTGTATGTCAATATCTTACTGGAAAATTGTAAGCCAATCGTGATGCGAGCATCATCAATATAACATTGTATGTCTTCATATTCGAATTCCAATTATCATTATCTGCCTATACTTATTAATATTTATTTGTATATAATAAAAATTGTGTTACGCACTCGCATTCGTTTGTTTACAAATACAATCAAATATTTTTTTATTTTTATCACATTAATCTCGATCATACGATCATAATATTTACAATTGTTAGTTGATATTTGAGAATAAATTCCAAAGATATTTATCAGCTTTAACAGATAAAGATTAGAAAAAATTAAGTGGAATATTTGAGACATAATCTTAATTAATAGTGAAACTTTTGCCTTTTTATTTCATAAAAAATATTTTCACATTTTCAGCCCTTCTATTTCATTATATCAATAAATATTGATCTATGCCTAAAGAAATGCACGAGACACTGAATTCTTAAAAGGTGTAAAAATAGATGTCTTTAATGATTTTTGGATTTCCGAATGTCTCCGATAATTCTTATTTATGAATATGTTAATCAGATATAATTTATTTAAATTCTGAACTTAAATGAAATTTGCAATAAATATCAAAACTTATTCTATTTAAAAATGTCTCAAAGGTACCTGCAATAACACTTAAGATGTAAGTTCATGTAAATTATTTCAATCAAATTTATTGATGTGCTTTATTATATTCGGATGTTGTCAACGTTATAATGTTGTATAACGAGATTATATTTTGAATATATGGACCATTTTAATGTAGCAAACGTCGTACTTTTATCATCAAATTTACACAGTTACACGTTTAATCACTTTATGGCTGTCAATCTGTGCTATTCCAATCAGTGTCATATCAAGTAAAAAATATACAAATATTTTTTTTAAAAATGTTGACGGTGTATTCTGAGGCACAATATTACATTCAAATTCACATTTTAGTTAGCATGTTTTTTAAATTTGTGGTGGGTGTTTTCATAAGTGACTTTTGTTAAAAATTATTCTTTTCAAGCATTTTAAAAGAAGATTATATTTCTACATCGAATCAAAGCCAAAAAAAATAAAATTCGTTGGGAAATAGCCATGGAAAATTTCGATCACTAAAAAATCTTTTTCACATTGAGTGGGAATAAACAGAAGATTCTTTAAAAATGCACTAAATGTTTAATTTTAAACTAATGTATCTCACCAATGGCACTTCGCACTTATTCATGAAATTTAGACAATATTTTATGAAACCCATGCCATAATTTATGAAAATCGCGCTCTTATTTATAACTCGATTGTAATATTTTTGATAAATAATAATATATCGTTTCCATTATTATGTCCTGAGAACATGTGGTATGAATTCCAATAAAAATATTTTTTTCATCTCTGTTTGTGAATGTGTTACAACCTGCACATGTACATTAAAGTTCATTTTATATATCAACCGCTGTATTGATGTGTTTCACACGCGAACATCCATTTTATTGTAGCATTCCGAATATATATCTGCATAAACACACTCGAACGATGCAAGACTCAAACGTTCTAAACCGTAACCCGCTTGTTTCTGCGTTCGAGAATAACGTTATAAAGCAGTATTACTTCGTTAGAAAAAACATTATCTCGCCTTGCCTCTCTGTGACGCTACGCCTTGGGTATGGATTGTGCCAGCACAATACGATTCTCAATTCACACGTCTATAAAAAATTTATTGTTGAAATAAACAAAACATTAAATCAGACTATTCAATGACCTTTGAGTCAGGATTATAACTACTATTTGTAAACACATGGTTCTAAAATTATAAATATGATTGCGAAAAAGGCTAGACGCACAAAGGCAACTCAATGAATTTCTTATTATAAAAATTGATATAACTGTCTGAAGTTAAATTTATGTAACATTTTAAATCAGGATTTCAAAATTGATGTGAGAAAATACTTTTAAATATAAAAAATTCAAACAGGATAAAAACACCAAAACGTTTCATCAAGAAAACGATGGTCATCCGAAATCATAAATACGGATATTACATTACCCACACTAGAAATTTGTACATGAATATCATCCAAAACTATGTTAGAACCAACAAATATATTTTTAAAATATCTGATATAAAAATTGTGAATTTTTTTCGTTTATTTCAAACTATTTCAATATTTTCGGTAATGGCATGTCATTTTAAAAAATTATTCTCTATGTACCTACTTGTATATAATAAAATACATCCCACACAAAAACGACAATATTCTCGGGTAGTCTCATTTATTTATAAGAATTTGAATCTAAATCAAATCAAAACATTTTAGAAATTAATCTTTTTTTCAACTTTATGTTTCAAAAACCCAACATGAAATGTGTCAATAATGAATCATTACACATTTGATGCTATGAATCATTTATTTTGTCACAATATCATAAAACCATAAAAAACCATTAGATTCCCGACGCTGTACAAAATTTTTCAATCAATGTGAATACCCTTTTCACTTGTAAATAATAAGAAAATCGAAATATATAAAGATCAGACACCACATAATATAAATAGTAGTTGTAAAAGTCAATTTTGTTCAGGTTTTTGTCTTCAGAAGCGGTCATACTTGAAGTTGTCGAGTTTGAATCTACTTCTTTTTTTTTGAAGTTTCTTTATAATACCCACAACCTGAAAAATAATGATGATTAATAGAGCATCTATTAAACCGAATTCGATGATTTTTGTGAAGATTTGATTAATATACATCCAATATGCCTGGTCCCCTTGATAGATGGGTACTTATTAATAAAATATATACCTGTGTAATTACAATATATTCCACCATACCCTCTATGACATACACAAGTCACATTCTCCTACATCAACAATAATCTTACATTTATTAAATGACAAAATCCATACTCACATTTCTCTTCACATTTCAAATCACATATGTTTTCTAAATTATTTCCACACAATAAATTCTTGAGATCTGAAGATTGTCGTTCTATCATTCCTAATGTTTACCATATGAGTATCCGAAATTATTAAGTGTGTTGTGGCTAGATTCGTTACTAATTGATAAAGCTAAATTATCGCAGAGTTTGATGCAATAGTAGGGGATAGGACAATTTCGGTATTTACGGCGGATATCTTTTTCAGAATATTGGCAATATTCGCCGTAATAATTCTGATTACATACACATTTTTCTTCATCAGTTACCATCTAAGTTATTTTGATAATATACAAAACATATCCCATCGTGCTGGCATACATCCTTTCGACAAAACTGGATTGGTTCGAGTTCTAAAAGTAGAAAAAATGTTATCATTTTAATTAATATATTAATGGGTCTAAAAAAATTAGTGTTATAGATATGTAGGATGAACTTGCAAAAAAAGGTGAAAGGAATAAATATATATCTATATCTACAGCTGGATTGTCAATGTCTGAAAATATAGCCATAATCTCTAAATACACATACCAATTTATATATTTGAAATGAATTCGCGATAGAATGACGCCGAACAGTTTTGAGACCGCCAAAAGTTTATTTCATTCATTTATAAAATGTTTTACTAAATATCAACACCCCATATTGTATTTTTAAACATTACAGTATACCGTAATATCAGAATTTGTTCATTTTATGAACCATCAATATTAAGCTGATCCCATATTTTGTATATTATGTAATTTTTGGAATACGTCTTAATAATTTTTATGATATTTTTATTTATTGAGAGAGCTACAACATCTATTGAACATACTATCCTTTATGCAGAGAATTAAATATGCATAGATAAAATCAATAGACAAGCTAGGATCTGATAAATTGTCAAAATTTGTTTTTCATGGAGCAAAAGAGATGATTCAAGTGAATATTTATACTCTTTCATCGATTGGCCTCATTTATTTATTATATAAGTGAATATGCGAGTATTGATTATATGTAAAATTAAAAAGTCACACTCATTTTTTTCTAGAATATTTTTCAATACAGATTAATTCATAATTATTCCACTATCGCATTTAATATATGTAATAAAAATATATTAAATTTATCATCAGAAATTTTTCAAGCAGTTATGTTGTCACGTCTATAAAACATTATAATTCACGCGCAATATATACATATATATTTGCCAGGTATGAAGTTTAAAAAGAATCCAAAATTTGCAATCTATTTTATGATATTGAATTAAACGATGATCATTGTTGGGTCAGTCATTGAATTATCAATATATAATAAGTAACTAGAACATGAATACCCAAAAAAATGTTAATTAGATGAGGCATTTTTAAAAGCTTGTTTATCTAATATCTCACATCGTAATCCAATAAAATTTTGCTCACATCCCTATCAAAAACGTTAATATAAATATGGAAAGTTTGAACACAAGGACAAACACTACAATAACTGATGGTTTTGATTTAAAATATGTTAATTTTTGGCTTAAGTTGATTCATTGTAGCAGTAATCAAGGCGAATTTAACATCGAGAAATATTACTAGTTTCAGGATTGCTATTTCAAACAAATTTTGGTCATAAAAATAATCAATATTAGAATTTTATCAATTTAAAGTTTATATTTGGGTTTTCATCATAAACAGTGTATACCTCATTTTCTATCAAGCATATCTAATCATATATCAGGTTAATAACTTTTAATATTACACAATTCTAGAATGGAATATAATTGAAAAATAATGTATCTAGAATTTAATATTTAATAATATATAAGGGATTCTTTTGATTGTGCATAAATCAAACAATTTAATTTTGAGCGCAATTCATGATGTAATGTGCGAGTTATATGCTGACACATTGTAATCACCAACAAATAATTAAAAAAAATGTTCTATTTACAAAAAGTTTTGTCAAAATAATCTCACCATTTAGGTCGTCAAAACATTTGTTAAAATAACTAAAATTTAACATAAGTTTATCTGTGAAAATTTAAATTATGTTGCATGAGACTTTCAGAAAATAATTATATTTATACAAATACACAAATAGTTAAAAACATATTAATTTTATTCTAAACTAGCCTCGAACATTTAAGTGAAACTTGAATCTACGGAATTTTTACAAAATTTAAAATTCAGCATTTATCATCTGTTTTTGATGATGCATCTTAATAGAATAGGTATATTTACACTAGGTGTTAAGACATTCTTAAGCAATTACTTTGAAATCGCAAATTGTAATACGCGTGCGTAAATTTTTGTTGTTGTCGAAACTATCTATGTTGACTTTGAAATAGTATACTGCGCTTCTATTGCATTTCACATATAATTTTCATTGTGCTTTCTGGATATTCTACGTCAAAAAAACTACTCTGCTGATCGGCCGCACAGGCAACAGACCGAGTATTCAGCCTTCATATAATATAGTTAAATTAATTGATTGACCAATTCATATTGATTCATGTATGTATTTTTTACAAAAACATAAAACTTAGGAAATTTGAAATGTTCTTATTGAATTAAATATATAAAAAATATTTGATTATTCATTACAGTTTGAATGACACTGAAAAAACAAATCACAATTAGAACATTTGACGTAAAATCTAAAAAAAATTTGATATTATATTCTAATGCGCAGTAGCAATGTAAACAAATTCATAGTCTAATCCAAAGTGTAATCGAAAGAATCTGATCTATTATAAGGTTGAGTCTGTGATCTTTTTAAATGACAGTGCTAGACAATAATAAAGGGTTATTTGATACGATTTAGAGTGTAGTTTTTAAGTTGAATATCACGTTAAGTTTGGAAATAAAAATCATACCATTTTTAATGGAATAGATTTTTTCGGTGTTGATTTTGAATGATTTTCCGTTGATTTCACGAAAATAATAACTTTTAAGGCTGAATGTTAGTGCGCAGTTTACATAAAATCGGTATCAATGTTTATTGTCGAAATATAATAATGCCGATATTTGTCGATATTGGAATGGAATGGATGACTTGAATTCAAAAAATGTTCTTGCGTATGGTAATTATATAACAACAATTTGTTTTCTCGGGAATAATAATAATCTATTTCAATTTTATTAGCCTATATAACACAAAAAATATACAAATTTCTTGTATCCTTCTCTACACGTTGCATAAATGCTATAATTCCATATTTTCATCATTCCATGGATACAAATTGATAAAACTGGGTCACGATTTTCGAAACATAAAAAGTCTATAAGGGCATAACATTTGTTAGGCATAGTCTCTTCAAAGATGCTGCCTGGTACGATTTCATGTTCTAGGTAACCATCTAACCTCTTTAATATTGCATCAATTTTGATGAGGTTTAACTTAAACACGATCATACGAAAAGGCTCAAAATCAATATCCATGATATGGTATCTATTTAAAGAATATCTTACTTGATTAACCCAGAATATTGAACGATTCTATTTATTCCCACACAATTATCGCACCTTTTGCTCAACATACCAAAATGAAGGTCACTTGATATTATTTCAAAAGCATCATAATTTATGTCGATTCCATTAACATCTTTGTAATATCCTGCTACTAAATAAATGGGTATCGCATAATGTATACTGTACTGGCGTTCGACTGCAAATACAGCTTCTCTTGTAAGCGTAAATGAATAATATAATTTCCTTTCTATATCTTTGGATTTATAATCAAACAACAGGATAGGATTTTGTTTGTCAATGTTTAAATATGCTCTGATCGGGCAAACCTCAAAATTGTTTTTGTTTTCATCACTACATGTTTTCCTGCCATTTACGGTAGAATAATTTGTAATAATTTCAAATTTGTCGATCTTGATTTGTATTCCAATTCGTCTCTAAATTTAATGCAGTCAATTATAATAAATACGATGAAATGTTAATTTATTATAAAATAACAGATACGAAAATATCTATTAATTTCATTTTGATTTATCATATTTGGCATGTTGACTATATAAATGATTATATACACCATAATTCTTGCCATAATACTGACATATGATGGTGGCATTCAAAAGTTCTGACGTGTATGTAATGTAGAAGGAAATCGATATTTTAAAAAAATCTTTCTTCTAGGGCTGTGAGAATTATCTTGAGGTTCTACGATGGAAAATTTATGGTAATTTAATGATACTTTGTTATACCTAAAAGCAAGAATCTTTCTCAAATACATTGTATACTTTTTATAAAAAAATTAAACCTCAAAACATTAAAATACATTATCGTGAGGCCCATCTTTTGGACGAAAAAATGATGTAATATTTCAATAAAGAGTGCATTTCATTTGAATAGTCGCAATAATATTACAAATACTGATTCCAGTTTATACGTATTAAAAACTTAATTGATAATTAAATATAAATTTTTTGATGAGTTAATTTGCGAATTTGAAATTGAGTATTCTCTTGATACATTGTACAAAATTTTTAAAAAAATTAATATTCATTAAAATTCATTATTATCTTTGCAGATCATCATGAAAGAATGCTCATAGATTTATTTTCATATATATTGACAGATATTTATCAAAATTGTTTTAATAATAATTAGAATAGATTCAGGCACCAATTTGTATTATCATGTTCTAGATTGATTATCAACAAATTTAAATGTAATGTTTGAAAATTCGGATGTTTTTACATATGTGTATATATTTAACATTCAAGATGTTCAAAACTGTATAGTCACGATTTCACGAAAATATTTCAAATTTATGACAAATAAAAAAATAAAAAAATCATTACTTTAATATATATATATTATTCCTTTTGATTTAGAAATTAAAATAACATTCTAAATTAAAATTTTCAAACAATAAATAGACAGATTGTCATACAAAGACAAATTATTGGGAAATCGGATTGTAAGACCGTTAAAAAAACCAATTTAGCATCTTGTCAGTTAAATAGAGCTATGATTTACCCTTCCATTAATTTATAAATATGATTTTAATTATACTTTAAAAAAGTATTTTGAATGAGTAATCTGTATACTTTTCATGGTACTAAATAACTAAATGGTCAGACAAGTGCAAAAAACCTAAACGTTATTTAAATATTCGCAATAAAATAAAAAAATATTTTGAAAATATATAAATAATGCGTCATTCATTTAATATTCGAAATAACTAAGTAGAATATGCCTCAATAGTTACAAAAAAATTTGAATTGCATTTGTAAAAACTCATCCACAAATTATCCTGTTTTATTCATGATTTACGAATAGTATATCTTTATAAAACAATTAACTTTTTTCGATATCTTTTTGGCGAGTTTAAATGAAATTTAGGGTTTAAAACCAAAATGTGCTGACTCGTTCCGTCACTTCGGTATTTATGGCCGATATTTCCTTTTGCTATCGATAACGTAATTTGTTATGGTTTCCTTTATTTGTCGAATATACTTTATCGTTGATATACAAAAAAAAATCATAAAATTGATTCAGATACTGTGAGAATCTGAGTCATTCCTTGCCTCAATAAAAATGTTTTAATTAAGCTCAATCACTGTTGATATATTTTAATTTAGAATTAGATTCAATCCTTCCATGCCTCAATGTTGTTTTCGATTCTGTCTAAAAATATTGCTGATTGACGTATACTTTGAGAAGTGTGATAACTAAGGAATAAAAAAACTACCCATGCAATTTTTTTAACAGTAGATATTAAGGTTATTTGAATAAAATATGGCTTTTATACTCAATGTTAACAAATGGCACATATGATTTTAATCCTTTACAGATGTAGACTTATGGAAAGTTAGAAAAAGCATTCTGAATTCCTGATATATATCAATTCTCTGTATTAACATATCCGTCTGGTGAAATTTGAGCTCTTTGTTCCCTAATTTAATCGAAATCGAGTTGCTATAATTATATCATTTCCGATATTGTTGTACATAGTTAGACGAGCAACGATTTGCATTTTAATTAAAAGTTGATTACATTGAATTTTTTACTTGAAATTACAAAGATCTTTAAGTATATTATCAATCCAAAATTAATATATCTAGGAGTCAATTGACGATTTTCTTATTTTTAATGTGAACTATTGATGAGTTTCGTAAAATTATTTTATATTTTTAATAATCATAATACAAAGAAGTCTTAAAAAACTCCATATTGCTGTACAAAACAGAACTTTTAGTTTTAATGATATTTTTAATTTCCATAAATTCTGTAACTATCGGAACTCTTTATTGCACCAAATTTTTTAACAAATATATCAACTCAAGTCCTCTTATTATGATTAATCGTAATATACTCATTTTTCATATAAATATTTTTGTACAAAATCGAAGACGACCATTTTTTTTAGTTTCTACGAATAAGCAATAAAATCTAAAGATATATGATGAAGCACTGACTCAAAAACTACGTCAAAATATTCAAGTGTTAATTGTAATTAATACCAAAATGTATAGTGACCAATTTTGTAGGTATATTTTATGAACTATGTATTAATAATTAATTCCTAATTTGTCTTCGTTACCTACCTCTTTACATTTCAAACAAATTTATTTGATATTTTACTAACAGATAATATAAATTGATGCAATACGACTTCTCATGATAAATTATCAATCAACTTAGAATCTTCGAAGATTGAACCATTATAGCTTAATTATTCTTTCATGTAAATCAAACATGAATTCAGTTACAATCCTGAGATTCTATCTAAATATTTCAATTTTAATACACGCTTTGACTTATCATATTATTAAGACCCTATACGAGAAATTATGTGCCAAGATCAAATTCATACATTGAATATTCTAACCAGTATATTTCCTATGAATGATTGTAGCAGCTTTGTTATCATAATAATAATTAAAATATTTATTTCAAATATTCATTTGAAAGATTAGCTCATTCAAATTTACGGATCATTCGTTCACAATTATAAATTTGTTTATCGGTAATTCTGATTCAATGAACTTAATTCAAACATACAAATATATATAACAAAGGACCATAATCCGAAACTAGAATGAACGATTAAAAATCCAATTCTTAATGTTTATTACATCAAAATCCATAACTTTGCCTAGATTTAATTAAAAACATCATTGGACTGAAATATTTAATAAAATAAACAAAACTGTTTATGTTAGTTGAAGTAAATAAATATATTTAATGTAAAAACTTACTGGAAAACTGTTTGTCAGTTGTAAAAATAGTGTGATTGGCAGAATAATCCATGCCTTCATATTCGAATTCCCTAAATGATGAACTGCCTTTACTGATTAAAATATTATTTGTTGATAATAAACCTAAATATTAAGCATGCGCATTCTTGTATATACAAATTTTATAAAATATTTTCTTCTTTAAGTTGCTAGTATAGATCATAAGATCAAAAAATATATTCTTATAAGTCTATATTTGACAACAAATTTCACAAATATTATCATATTACCTAAGATTGATTTAACTATATATTTGTTGAAAATTTGCTAATATTTTGATATATATATATATGTTAAAGATCTTCCATAATGCTGTAAATTCGTCTTCTTATAATTTTTGGATACCTTTGCATCTGAAAACTTGCGATAACCTTCCCATATTGATACAGGATTTAAGAATGACATTAAACAAGGGATTTTACTATTTGTAAAAGCAGATGAAAATAATGATAAAACGTTTACAAAAAATGTCATTTTATATGATATCGCTCTTTTTTTAAACGAAAATTCATGTGAAATCCTGTTTATGAAAATTGATAACTATTTATAGACGAGTAAAAAGTTTGATGGAACAATATACAGTAAATAATTACATATATATCTGGTTATTAACAGGCTTTTTTTAGATAATACCTCCACTCAGCGAATTTATTAATGGACGAACACACATTTTAAACGAAAAATATTAAAATATACCAAATTAGATTAATATTTCAATCAAGAAATAAACTTAAATCTTATATTAAACGAGTGATTTTTATATCTTTTATCAAGTTAAACATTTTATACTATGACATGAAAATTCTGAAAATGAAATAACCATCATTTTGAAGTATTCAAACATTTCCAAGAATCATTCATAATTAGGAAAACCAATTCTCTATTATATAATATAAAATCTATTATCGGTTACAACATATTACAGAATATAGGTAATAGCATTAACTGTTTTACGATTGTATCCGATAAACGTTAATTAATTTTATGAACATTCAAATACGATAAAATTTACTTTGGTTGATTTCCGTTAATTTTTTTCCTGATAGATATCATCGCATATTCAATTTATCATGATTTGGAGGTTTAATCCATGCTGGGAAGATATTATTTCATGTTCATACCCCTATTCCAATTAGACAATTCTGTTTATGATATTCTTAGGCTGTATATAATATAATTTTTTCAAAGAAAATAGATTTTTTTGTGTTGAGAGTCATATTCGCGCAGACAGCTTCATAATGGAATAATATAATTCAACAGGGTATATATGAAATCACGCGTGTATGACTGAAATGATACATGAGAACAGATCATTACGTGTACAAATTAATGAGTAACATTTAAAAAAAATATCTGACTTCAAATAAAAATTAAATGGACAAGTTAGAACCACCATAACTAATATATATTACAAATTATAATATATTATATATCATAAGAGTTAATATATACACGTTGGAGGTTCAATTTCGTATATAAAATGGACAAAATCATACAAATCATACGATTTATAATTTAAACCTTGTAATGAATTTAGAATAATTTAAAAGTGAAAAATATAAATCTAGTTATAGATGGCGAACCTGAAATAAAATTTATGAAGGTGTAATAACAAGAATCAGAGCTGCTGATAAAGCTGCTAGATCGAAAGCCACAATATCTATTAATGCGAATTTAGCTGAATCGACTATATAACATTCTCAACAAGTTTCGAAAGGAGAAAAGTGTCGAGAATAACAGTGATGGATGAAAACTACAAAAGATTACTCAAGAAATAAATATAGCTGAAATCTTCTTTTTTGAGGATTTCACAGATTTTTTATAAATAGCTGAGACTGCCACTGTTGATATAAAAACACGAAGACATGTTTTCGCCAATTTTCGAATAATCAAATTATGACTTAAACGAAATTTTAAAAACATGACAAGAGTGTATTTGAATATTTTTCTACCGTTTTTTAAAACGACGAAATTGAACCGAAAACCATATAATCCATCAACTTCGTATCTTGCTGTGTATATAAATAAAACTTTTTGCGATAGATTGCTCCCAAAAGGACAATCACATATACTCAGACAGACCTCTAAAGTTCTACAAAATACAAATTATTAAAACATTAATGCTATTAAATATAAGAAAAATGATCCGTTTTGACAGACAATCGTGAAAATCGCCTGTGTATGTTCAATAAACATTCTCAGTCGTTTTTTATGATTCTGAATATGTCTATAGTAAAAATTGTCTTTAATATGATTAGAATTGAATAACCTAAATATCTTTAAAATTGTTACCATTTTGAAAAAAAAGAATCAAGATTCGTTAATATGGGTAGCGGTATAAATTGTTATGATTCGGTTTACTAAATTATGTAGAAAGACTGTAGCCTCTGACCATTTGTGATATCTAACATTTTCAAGAATAAACGCTTTTTCGAATGTTGTCATTTATATTCAAGAATCATTCTCTAAAACGTATATAAATATTTCTGATGTTATTCTCCCAAACTAAATTCTAATTACTTGAGATAGAACGTGTTCGCACAACTGTTTGAATGTTGTCATAGAATATCATGTGCCTAAAAGAGATCATTTATTGTCCAGCTAGAAGATGCTTCAACATTAAATGGTTTAGATATCCTCGAATATTCATTAAGATATTTAATTATCTTAGCATGGATGCTAGTAATGATTATCCCAAATCATATGACTATGTGCATGAGGGGATATTCTAACATGATATTTTAACATTCATCCTTGTAATCTATGATAAAATTCTCGTAAATAATACTTAAGCCCATCTTTAAAAATAGAACTGATAGTAATACGGATATTGTTTAAATATTAAATACGGACATAGATCAAGAAAGATGAATTGAACGCTAAAAAAATTATATAACATTCTTAGATATACGGCATACTTTATTGAAGAAACAAAATTTTAATGTCTGGCGAAAAGATGATTACACAAAAATTTTAATTATTTATTTCGTTTGCAATATTTTCATCGTTATCAATTAGTCATAAATAATGCCATTTTTTTACGAAATATATTTTGTGTTTAAACATGATGTGATATGTGTTTGAAAAATAGTTATCAGGAAATAAATAGGTATTAAAATGAATAACGCATGATTTACTTTGTTATCGTTTTTTTAATTATTAACATAAATTTATTAAATATTTATTAAATTTTAAATCAATCGTTTGGCTAATCATCGGATTCAGCAAAAATTAATATGAACATCAATCGTTGAAAAACGACTAAAAAGGATTAATATCCCACTCAATTAGATATTTTTGTATGATTCTTGACAACATCATACAGTAATCTGTTTTAAATCCGATTATCGTATTATATATATTGGTTTTTACACATAAATAGTAATAACGATTAATTTAGTGCGCAGATCGAATTCGTCTACTGAATAGTTATGACTAGTATGTATCTCAAGCATGATTTTTCCAGCTTACTGAGGTAGATTTTAATGTATATTTTTAAAATATTCAGAAAAATATTTCGTCACTAGAGATTTGTAAATGAAAGTTAAAATAAAATCATAATTTGTTCATTCATGCTCATGAAATTAAAACATCGAGGGTCATGTTCAATAAAGCAAACAATTATAGACAATAGCCTATTATCAATCAAGTAAGAATTTATGATTTATCAAGATCCGCTCTGTATATAAGAGTTTGAACATATCTAGAAGATTACAATAACATTTACTAAAAAACGGCATGCGTTGGATTAATTATTGATACAAAATTACTGAAAATATGAATGTTTTATACCTTTTGTAAAACTGAGGCATAATGCTATGTAAAGCATTATAACCAAAATATGTAAGTCTACATGGTCTGATAATTGTACTTTTGAAATAACTAAAAGAGTTATCTTTGTGAATGTTGTTTTGTCAGACATTTTTGAACGAGCAGTAGTAAATGCTGAGATATAATCATATAAACTTCTTTAGAACGTTCATAGCGATCAAACGATCACAATATGAGCATAATATTTGATAATTTATAGAACAAATATTGATAAATATTGTAAATTGTGTGTTAAAAACTATTATTTGGAATATTTTTAAACACCTTTTACTTCTACCGTCCAATACTTCCCTTATGGAATAAAATTACATTCATAATTAGTTAGGCATAAGTAAACTTTTTGCCATTCATCAGTAATTGATTATATCTATTCATCTTGAAAAAATGAAATTAAGAAATGCATTAATATATCTATAATATGGATATTTGTCTCGATGAGTTTAAACGCTACAACTCTCATGATAATCTATCCATAATGAATGTTTTGTCCTTTGTGAAATAGATTCTTGATGATTTGCAACAGAAGTATTTGGGTTATTGGTTATGATTATCTATTAAAGAGCAAATTTATAAATAGATAAATCTACTTACACCATTTGAAATCCAAATTTTCGTCTGAGGACATGCAAATACTCTCATTTTCGCGCATGTCACCTCTGATGACATCTTGACTATCTCCTCAGGACATCCGAATATTCTCAAAATAAAATTTGAAAAATAAGATAACTTTATTTAGAAATATTCTAAAAGGTTTCATCCCTCAGCGCCATTGATACGAATCTTGTGGATTCTCGGATCCATCCTTGACAATTTTCTGGAGATATTTGAATGGAAGCCCTTTGGATAACTTGAAGTACATCTCGTGAATTGAAAATCTTCATATCAGCTTTTACGATGCTTTTCCATTTTGAAACGAGAAGCTCGATTGTGTTGAGCTGTTGGGAATACGGTGGCAAGAAAATGATATCTTGACCCCTACTTTCTACGGTATTCTTCACATTTTCCGTGTGGTGGAATCTGACATTGTCCATGACAAGAAGTTTTTGCCCTGTACCAGTTCTTTCGAACATTTGAGTCAGAAATTGGATAAACTCGTTGGAATTGTATGATCCGACTTTTGACCTAAAATGGACCAGTCCGCCGTTGTACATAGCTGCACATACACTGATATTGACTCCTTTTGAACTCGATACTGTAATTGCAACCCTTTTTCTGCTAGGTGACCCGCCGAATTTACGTCGGAGGTGTAAATTAAAGCCAGTTTCGTCTATGTAGATAGCATCATCTGACATGTGTAAAGGCCTAGTTATAAAATCTAAATACACTTCAAAAAAGGAAATCGCATAATCATATCGTTTTTGAATTGTTTCTTCGGTGTTTCTAGATATTTGAACTAGCCTTGTATGTTTATAGGTAATTCCGAGTTTTGAAATAACCCTCGATATTGTTTTCTCGGTTACCGTCAAATTGAATTCTTGAAGCAAAAGAATTTTAATTTCCTTTAGGGTTACGGTGGGATTTTCCTCAATGGCTTGATCGATTCGTTCGTAGTGAATTTGATTTACTTTTGTTCTTCTGGCGCCTCCCCTTTTGTCCTCTTCTATTTCACCAGTCGCCATATATTTTTCATGTATTTTAGCCAGGGTCCGTTTATTGATAGAGAAAAATTCGGCAACTTTTGTGAAACTTTCTCCTGGATTTTTTTCGATTTAGTAATCATTCTTTCCTTCAGGTCTTTTGAAATTTTGTTATTTTTCTTTTTTTCGGAATCTCGGTTAATTTCAAAGTTTTCAAAATTTGAGACTGTTTGGATGTCCTGAGACGAAAGTCAAGATGTCCTTAGAAGTAAGATGCGTGAAAAATGAGAGTATTCGCATGTCCTCAGACGAAAGTTTGGATGTCAAATGGTGTATCGTAATAATTCAAAAATATGCATTTCAGTGTTTAATTCTTCAAACAGTTCTAACAATATGTAAACGTCCTAACAATTTATTAAACATCTTTTAGGTATTGTCTAGCATTCATAAAGCTTTAATCGGAAAATTTGGTACTATGATCCAAGACTTGGCAGCTAATATCAGTTATCTAGGCGCTTGATCAATTTTTTTTATAAATACAGATATGCCTCTTACCTGATTGTATAAATATATATATTATTTACATGAAAACTTTGTAATTTTCATGTTTTGATAATTTTTTAATGGGTAAATAGCTTACCCCTATTACGAGTACAAAAATATAAATTGATGAATAAATATACAATAGTTTGTTCATTCTCGTCTCTATTCTATCAACATTAGTCGAATGTATAACTCAATCATGTCGAGCATCCATGACTATTCTGAAACCAGAGATACTAATATACACAATTTGTTCGTCAAATGTACATATGGGCTCACTCAAAAATCTGATTATTCGAGCTTTTTCTCAATCGTTTCTTTCAATATACATTAGCGGTCACTCAAAATGCACGATGTTTCAAAAAACCATTTTTACTAAATATGTGTCTTTCAAATACGTGAGAAAATAAAAGTGTTGGTTACCGGATCCATCTATTGCAAAAATTTTTGAAATATTTTGCTCAGTGTTGTGAAAATAGATGATTCCATAAAGTTTAAATCACAAAAAGCAATATTAGACTTTATAATCCGCTTCCTATATAAAAAAAGCTATTTTTCATTTATCCTTAGAGAATAGTGCACAAAAATATATTTCGTGACGATTTTAATCTATTACAAGACGAATCTCTCTTAAACGATGGAATAGAATATTAAACATAACAGGTATGTGTGGTGGTTATTTCAAAACAGAATCAATTATTGTTTAATCAATCAAATTATCAGGTATGTTTGTGCTATCACAGACACACCAGAATTCGCCATTCGTTCTAATTCAGTACTTCTAATTTGAATTACCAATAAATTAACTGGTTTTGTTGACATACAACGTTTTACTCGTTCAGATTCTATCTGAAACTTAATATGATCCAATGTCTTGAATAAGTTTTGGTTACCATTGTATACCAGGCTCAATCCTATTCAGTCGCTTTTATTCGAAATTGAATTTGATAATAAAGATTATTTCGATTAATTCAGATGCTAAACCCTCGAAAATAATAACAATTGCAACAGAAAGTGTACATAACCCATAATGAATACATTCTAATAAATTGTGACTCAACACACTTTCATTCAAAAGCAATGAAAAGAGTATATTTTATTCAATTTAAACAGTTGTATAAGATATTTCTTATCGTAAATCATTTTTATCAAATAATCTGCATTGTTAACTTACCAGTATGTACATTGAATGAATCAGAATTGGTCATGTATGTATAATCGGCTATATGAGTGAGTCTTGACGTGAAAAAAATTAAACAAAAGTGGTCACGTGAAACATATCTGCACACTGAATGAGCCCAAGGTTATATTTTTTCGAGAAATGATGTATCAAAGTGTCGATATGATCATATTAAATTTTACCTAATATATTTCGAACAATTCGAACATTTTCGATATAGGCACGCGCATATAGTATTATATCGCTGCATCTACTATAATACAAAACGAAACCATTATTGGATATATGGTTCATATGAAAAAAGATATAAATAAACATACCTATATACACTTTGGATGTCAATAATGATTTATTTTCTATTTATATTATAAAAGAACCCATATATGTAACTTTGAAATGCACGAGCAATTTCTCATAAGGGTTTGAAATTTATTTCTAATTTACTCAATATCTGATATGATATAATTAACAGTACAGTTGCAATGTTGTACAATATTGACGAATATTTAATTTCCACGTCAAGATATGTACAAAATCCCATAGGTTGCCTCGAGGTTCGTACACAATATGTATTATTTTATGTAAATGATTTAATTTTTGAATATCCGCCTCTGAAATATTTAAAAAAATATTTAGAATATCTATTGAGTTTCCCTACCAAATCCGTTCTATTTTATTAATTATACTTTTATGAATATTTAGAATTAAAATATAATTAATTGTAGATGTGTTAATTAATTAAATCTCATAAGTAATATCTATTTTATATTAGCACATTTCGATTATAGCAATCGAAGTCAAAAGGTGTAACTTCTATTGATACATATTCGATTTAATAAAACAAATAGCCGTGTATGATATCTGGGCATATCTTCACATGGTACTCTTAAACACCAGCTCATCACTTCAATAAAGTTCATTTTTTTGTTCATACATCATCGAAGTTTTTAAAATGTTATTGTACAATTAGATACACGAATGTTTCATAATAGACAACGCGAGGTTCAACATAAACAAGTTTCCCGATATTTCTGAAAGAGAATATTCGCATGGTAATCTATATTTAAACCATAATCGCCTTTTTTCATATCGAATTGAAAAATTTGTCTCGAAGTGTGAGAACCTTTTAAAAACATGGTTATCGACACCAGAAATATACCTGTAAAATTAATTCGAAGACGGATCAAGAGAAACTAATCCTTTTAACTGTGATAGCTATTACCGTAATATGCTAAAATACATCACAAACTATAACTAAGGGTAGGAGATTAACCTATAGATGAACAATTTATGATTTTTTGAATGCTAAATATCAATAAAATTAGATTTATTATAATTTCGCAGACTCGATTGCGAAAATGACGAACTTGATCCTAAAAGTGACTAACTTGATCTTTAAAAATTATAATTGTAAGATACAATAATCTAACTAACCGCCCCGTGGCGTCTAATCACATTTATGTCTTAGTCGGGTTCCTTCGGTATCCTACATTTCCTCCCCCCTCCAACTTAAATTGCCTAGATACGAGATGGGTTTCTTCTGGCAGCCTTCTGTTTCTCATGGGTCGACCGTGCTGATAGAGAGGTGCTTCGACAGCCCTGACACCCGGACTGAAGGTAGGAAATTCCCAAGAAGAGTTCACTTTGCTTTGATCTCTGTTTCGTTTGAAATCTTGGCGCACGTTATCAATACTTACGGTTTTTATTTCGCCTCCTTGATTTTTAATTTTTAATACTTTCTGGTTCAATTCGTCAATTCTCCATCCCGACTCCCATTTTTTGCTTATTTTACTGCGTGTCGGTATCTGTCTGAAAACGAAGTCGCCGATTTGTGGTGGATTTTGTCGTGAAATCTTCGAGTCAAAATAGTATTTTTGGTAGTTGCTACTATTTTCTAAACTGTGCTCAATATCATCAACACATGTCGCTAATCGTTCTTTAACATTCATTAAATTAGATTGTAAGTCGGAATAATTATCATTTTAGCGTATCGTGAAATTCGGAGGTTCTCTGCCAAATATAGCTTCGAAAGGGGAGAGTCTATATTTTGTGAATCGACGTGTTGTATTCATGCAGGATTATGGGAAGTTTGCACTCCAAATCGCTTTCATCCAACAAGAGTTTCCTAAACATGTTAATTAGTGTGCGATTTGACCTCTCGACCAAGCCATTTCCTTGTGGGTGATATGGCGTCGTTCGTGTTTTATGTACTCCACAGGCCTCGCATAGGTTTTTGAATAAGAAACTTTCGAAGTTTCTTCCCATGTCAGAATGGATTCTTCTGGGAAATCCAAAACGAAAGATCAGTTTCTTTACTTCTCGGACCACTGTCTCAGCAGACTGAGATTTTATGGGTGCAGCCTCTAAACATTTGATAAAATGATCTTGCATCACCAAGAAATAACCGTACCCATATTTAGACGATGGCGATTCTAGTATATCTATGGATAATGTATCCCAAGGTGAACCTATCTCAAACGGATGTAAGTTTGTTTTAAATTTCTGGCTCGATGCCTCAATGCAGGTGGCACACTGAACGCAGAACTCAAATATGTCTCGATACATTCCAGGCCAGTATGCGTAAAGCTTAATTCTGTGTAGGGTTTTCTCGTATGAAAAATGACCCGAGGACGTAGGATCATGTGCGTACTGAATAATATTGCGTGCTAAAGAATTCGGAATGACCACAACCGATCGCTCATCTGTATCGTAACTTGTTTTGTATTTGCGGTAGAGTATGCCATCATTCAGTTCTAACTGGTGCTGTATTTGTTTGTATTTCTTCATTATTCCAGAGGTTTTGATTCCTGTTTTTGCTGAAATGTCATTTTTTATCCATTCTTTGACTATTTTAATTGAAGGATCATTGTCTTGTTCATCTTTTAAAGTGGAGTTATCAATTAAAGGTTNTTCCATCTTCTCTGATAGGTCGTCTAATCTAGATTCCAGGTTATTATTGACGTTCAGTATCTGAGGCGAAGAGTAAGTCGTCTCGATTGCAACAATTGATTCACACTTTTTTACAGCTTCGTCTATCGTGTTGATGGAGCTCTTATGGCAGATCTTCTTTGAGTAGTTTGGTGGCAAGGCTATGATATATTTCTCGAGGTAAAGAGCTTCTCGAGTTTTTATATCGAAAGACGGATAGGCTGCGTTTACCAATCTTCTAATACGCGAAGAAAGCGTCAAAAATGTCTCTCCGGGCTCCATTCTGCACGAAAGTAGCAGGTTCCTGTTGACTAGTTCACTCGGCGCAAATCGTTTTCTCAAAAAGTCGCATATACCTTCATAGGACACGATCGACTTCGGCCTATCAGTAAAGACGGACAAGGCATCACCGTCGAGGTAAAGAGGTAGGATTTTCGCCTTCTTCTCCGAACTCGTCCAATCATTTGCACCCGCAAATAGTTCGAATTTTTTGATCCATTCTTCGAAATTTCCATTCAAAAATGGTGGTACACATCCAAGGACAGGAATCATCTTCTTTAATAGTCCCCGCTACCAGTTGTAAGATACAATAATCTAACTAACCGCCCCGTGGCGTCTAATCACATTTATGTCTTAGTCGGGTTCCTTCGGTATCCTACATAATATATAATATTTTATTGATTTACCAATCTTTTTGCGATTGAAATAAATTTATAATATTTTAAATAATGTTAAACACAGTAATAGATATCTAATAATCATATAATCATAATTGATTACGGTAAAAAATCATTCTCTTCATGTTTTTTCATCTTCAGAAGTGGTCATACTTAAAGTTGTCTAGTCTTAAACGGCTTCGTTTTTGTCGATGTTTCTTGAAAATAAGCACAGCCTGGAAGATAAAGATGATTATTAATGCAGATATAAGGCACATTTTGAGAGACAGGGTATAAAAAGTCCAGATATTATATTGTTTTTCTCCATAATATAGAAGTACTAAATGATAAAAAACTTTACCTGTTGAATTGCAATATTCTCCGCCATAACCGCTATAACAGACACAAATCAATTTTTCCTAAATCATGGATACATTTACATTAATTAGATGACAGAATCCATGTTCACATCTCTCTTCACATTTCAACTCACAAATATATTCGAAATTATCATCGCAGGGAATATTCTCTATTCCTGTTGATTCTGTTACTATAATTAATACCGTTTACCATCTGAGTTGATGCACTTATTTCGTGTATTATTAAATGATCCACTAGTATTTGATGAAAGGATATTATCGCATACATCAATGCAATAATATGGGATTGGTAATTTTTGATAGTTTAAATTAGTATGATTGTAGTAAAACTGGCAGAGATTTCCATAATAATCCGATTTACACGCACATTTATCATTGCCATTAAAGATCTATGTAATGCAAACATATACAAAACAATATCCGCCGTTCTTGCACACATTATGAATGCAAAATTCGATTGGTTGTCGTTCTAAATTTATAGCTATATTAATCATAATTGAATTTGATGCATTGCATATGTTAATTTTACTATTGAACATGTTAAATTGCAAAATTTGTATCTTTATCAAGTAAATTCAAGAATTTATACGCTGAACTGAAAAAGTTTACATAAATTTTATATTCATTGAAATATATAGATCATTTTTAGATTATATCAAAACTGTATAATCAAGATATAATCGTCGGTTTTTATGGTATAAAAATATTTTTATTAAACTCTAAAATATGTTTTTAAGATGTGGCAACTGTTCTTTTCTACTTTTTACGATATTATCTAAGTTTATAAGCAAAAATCATATGACATATGCCAGTGATTTCCATTTTTGACTCTAAAATATCGCTAAATATTTACTAATCACGCTAAATGATCTCAATTCTTTGAATTTTTTTTTATCAACTAGAATATTAAATTGATCTGTAGGAAATCATATGTCAAGCAGAGTATATAATATGCGAATAAAAACAAAATGTCAGTCTAGAGTATGGCAAAATCAGAAAGTTGGTTTAACACGAGAGCAGACCATACATACACTGTAGATATGTAGTTCGGAGCGATGAGCATCCAAGGAATTATCAAAAAAGATTATTTAATATTTGTTCACAAAATCACGGCATAGAAACTTAGATATAATATTTAGAATTCCTTAGAAAAGATTATCCATTTTAATTAAGTAAATTGTTAACTTCAATTTATTATGTTTAACGAATAATGTGACAAAAATATCAATGGAAGACAGCCAAATATTCCATACAAACTGTTTAAATAGCACATAATTTTCATTAATGTTAAGTTGTTTTCTGGCGCCATATTTCAGTTTTTAATATGTGATCAATATATTTTAAATATACGTCATTGCTAATACTCATACGTCATCAATGTCGTCATTCGCCCATCATATTTGTAGTGCCAATATTAATAAAATGATGTCAACTCTAAGAAAACGTGTCTAAAAAGTGTCGATTGAGCCCAGCATAAACCATAAATCGATTTTATATTGCCAAAATCATACATATATTTTCAAAATAACTCAATGTTTAAATCATATGCTAAGTTTATGTGATTAAAAAACTCTAATTTATTCACATAGCAGTTATTTTTTTTATGTATTAATCTTACGTTTGGAGATATTCTTAAGTATTTCTATGTAGCAGCATTCGTAACCTGTTTGCTAAAAATAAATACTGCGATTTTACTGGTCTATTGTTTTTAAAATAATCATAAAAGTTGAATTGAACCGTTTACAATTATCTTAGTAATCAATTTTTTTAGGATTGAACATAAAATAAACTTTTTTACAGTAAAGAATCATTTCTACTCAAAATAAATATCATAAAATAATCCTCAATATTTTCGATAGAAAAAATCATCATACTTATAAATTATTCGCTTTTAAAATTTATAAAAAACCTTATCCAAATTAATTAGGAGTGCCTATTGGTTTTGTGTTTTCATAATAAAATGTATAAAATATATCAGAATTATATCTGACACACAACGGTATTTATTTATTCCACGAATAAGTAATAACCCATGAATATCTAAATTGTTAAATTTTTAAAATTGAATCAAGCGATGCATTCGGGATGGTTTTCAATTAATGACATTTACATCTGGCTTAATTATATTGGAGAAATGATGCAATTTTTCGGGTTACGTTTTTTTATTAATAGCGCTATAAATGCACTTTAATTTAATTAACGAATGTAACACGTAATCAAGAGTTTTCTGTTTTAAAAATATTCCATTGGATGTTAATTGAAAATTGTAGAATGATCAGACACCAAAACAACACAGTCGCATCTTGTCTATAGAGTAGAAGTACTTATATCGAATCATCCCAGATGGATAATTACTGAGTACTTTTTAAAATATTTGTTTTCGATTCTGAATATTTAAGTTTTTTTTCTATTCATATCATTTACATCATTTATTACATAGGAATAGAATTTATCTGTAAAATTATTTAAAGTGAAGTGCGCTTATTACAGTGCTTTGCAATTGATTAAGTCAGGGTAGGCGGCTTTGCCAACGATCTCGAATTTGAGCAGAAATTCAATTTTTGGCTCCAGGGTTCTGGGAACATTATTGCGATATGTAACAAGAAATTCAATGGAAAATAAAAAGAAGTCACAAAAAAACAGCTAATAGATGTAGTTTGTATTCAGATAGACACCGCTTTAGTCTCTACGAATGTCTTGTTCGTAAAGTCATATATTCGAAAATATGATAAGTATTTTTAACGTTGTACAAGCGTGTCAAACATTAAACTTTTATTTTTTTGCCGACACAGAACTTATTTGTATTTAATAATTAATTTAAAACAAATCCTGATATTAGTGGGAAAACCTGGAAGAAAAAAAACAGCGTTTCTTCCTAAATTCGAGATCATCTGCAAGAGTCTAGATAGCCGACCAAAAAAATTGCAAGACTCTGCAAAAATCATGATCATTGCTTGTTACTTAAAAAATATAATCAATGATATTTTTAGATAGTTTTTCAACTAATATAATAATATAAAAATTATGTCATAATATGTTAGGGCTGTAAAAATTGATATGCTAAGCACACACGTAATCATATAAATTTATATAGATAAACGAATTGTAGAGTATGTTTCATAATCTTTGATAGAAAAACTCGGTTTTGAATTTTTGATTTGAAAACATGTTTCTATATTAGTTAAATTTAATTAAGACGAACTAATTATGAGAGTCAAAAATAGATTTGCCGATTTGAATGATTAATAAAAAAAGCGTTAACTAGAAAATCTTATACTCCACGTTTTTAATCGAGCAGGCAGTTTGGATATCAAATAAAAAAAATTTACCGTTTGATTCATACAAATAATAACTTTTCAAGCTGAATATTAGTGACTGTTTACATGATATCTATATTACCGATTATTCGCGATTCTTCAAAATGTTGAAATTTGAGTACGTTGGATTTGAATATGTCTCTTGAATTAAAATAATGATCCTGTGTGTGGTATAGATATAAATGATAAGGCGACTTTTCCATAAAAAAATATTTAACCTTAATTGTATCAGGCTTAATAAACGAAATTCCTTACACGATATAAAGATGTTTCTCTACACGTGGCATGAATGGAATAATTTGATACTTTCATCATACTATGGATACAAATTTGGAAAGCTCGTTCCAAATGTCCAAAGCAATAAAATTGTACCACAGCAAAGCATTGACTGTCATCATCGTATATAAAAATGTTCTCTGGTTTGATTTCATCTGCTTCGAAAAGATAGTTCTTAATGGTTGTATCAATATCCACCAGATTTATGGTAAAAACAGACATGCGAAAAGGCTCAAAATCAATATCCATTATGTGGTACCTAGGTAAACTTTATCATACTTTATTAATCCCGAATATTGAATGACTCTCCTTATTCCCAGACAATCATCGCACCTTTTGCTGTACATTCCAAAGTGAAAATCAGTTGATATTATTTCAAAAGGCGATGGATTAATATGAATATGCCAATGTCTAACCCTATGGTATATCACAAAATATATGGCAAATGAGTGCACATGTTCGTACTTTTGTTCATATTCCATTACGGCTTCTCTTGTAAAACTAATTGAATAATATAATTTTCTTTCAATAATGTTCGAATTAAAATCAAATAATCGGATCGGATTTTTCTTGTCGATAATTAAAAACGACGAGATAGGGCAAATATCAAAATTGTTTTTGTTGTCATCATTACAATGTTCGGAGCCATCAAAGCTCGAATATCTTTTGAGTATTTCAAATTTGTTTATCCTGATTTGTATTCCAACTCTTCTCTAAAATTATAAAGTACGGTCATAGAAATTATAAATGTATAATACATTTGATAGTGTCATAACAAACAGTAAAATTTTCATAAAGAAACGAAAAGGCACGCGTGTTGATTGATATGGGTACAAATATCATGTCTGAGAAATCAAACCAAAATCTGGTTAAAATATGTCTAAATGTGTCTATTTATCCATTGTCAATTATAGTAATTGTCAGAATTATGCGAGGAGCAATTTATTATTTAAATTAAATATCAAGCATGCGAAATAAAATTAATATTAGAAAATTCTGGACAATAAAAAACAATTATTGAACCTTAAAGTATTCAATTTCAACATAAGAAAATTCGTAATATTTAAATAAATTACATTAACTTTTTTTCGTTACTTGACAAACAAAAGCGATATTCTGATAAGAATGAATATATATTTAGATATTAAAATTGTTATTAGAGTGCTTTGCGATCTATTTAAAAGCGGGCAGCAAATTTGAAATGGATTTCTATATCGTTAGAATCTGTTTTTCAAGTTGATGAATGAATTCTAAAAATATGACATTAAATGTAGTAAATTAAAAAACAAAAATCAATATTCGGCAGCTTGCGTTCTAAATAGATAGCCACGCACTGTATCTAGCGACGGATATACAATAAAACCTGTAAAAATTGGAATAATTTAATTTATAACCTATAATACTTGTATATTTTTGTCTTTCTAAACTATACGAATTACATCATATTTTTTAGAAAAAATTATTTAAGATTGGCTAAATATTAAAATACTCTCGTTAGCTGGATAATCAAGTTTAATAAGTCAAATTCTATTTTTGGAAATCACAATAAAAATTATATCCAAAACAAGATAATATGCAAAACTCTAAAATTCAGGAAAATTCTTTGACTGATATGCGTTTGCATATAAAAGAGAATTAGAAAAATAAAAGTATGCTAGTTGTTTTTGAATGTTAATAAAATCATTCACATTCAGCATATTTCATTTGAAGCAATCGATATCGAATGATTGCCGTAGAGCTGCGGTACAAAAACCACCGCACGGAGGTTAACTGTGACGATCTAAGAACTTTCAAATGTAGCTATTGCGAACGATTCAAATTTTAAACATTTTATGGTGATTATATTGTGTCTGTTCTTTGGAGTTTCTTCTCCTTTAATTATAAAAATAGAATATTGTTAAAAGGTCAAAAGGACCAAAAAATATTCGAATGCTATTCTGAAATATATTATTATATTCTTTGAATGGAATGCATATCATTAAATTGAATTACGATAAACTGTGTTTAAAAAATGGGAAAGTCATCAGCTAATTACGATATCCGATACTAACAGAATATCATGTATCCTAAAGATCGGAAGAGC
>JWZT01002969.1:7877-23268 GCA_000827895.1 Thelohanellus kitauei | reverse complement strand
CCTTTAAGAATTAGTCCTTGCGCATCCAGTGTTAAGAGTAAATAAGACATGTATTGTGATCTTGATTCAACAGATTGAAGTGTTTAGCATTAAATTTTTTTAATATATGGACATATTATAATTCCAATAGTAAACTAGATTCATAACTGTTTTATTATTTACATAATAGTTTGATTTTATAATTGAAAATTGAGGACTAATGATCAAATTACAATATATAAATATATGAATGCTCAATTTTGATTCTCTAAACGTCAACATCTTCAAAAGTGGGCTTACATTAAACTGTAAAGTCACAATTAACACGTTGTGTGTGGAGCTTTCTTTTAAATAAAAAAAACTATCTGGAGAATATAGAAGGTAGTGAAAGCATTTATTAGGCATAAGTTTGTTATTTTATATATGGTTTAAAAAATCACAGTCATATTTATTCACCTCAATAGATCTTCTCGTATTGGTCACATAAACAACTGTGGACTTTAAATGTTATATACCATATCAAGATTGAGATACAGAAATAAAAGTTTCCATATATCATGTAACAAACTCACATTAATTAAATGAAAAAATCTATTGTCGCATTTATCTTTATAATTTTAACTCACAAACATCTTTAAAATTATCATCTCATGGTTTATTCCGATTTCAGATTAACCGATTCTGTCATAATTCATTTTTATCATTTGAGTTCACGCATTTTATTTATGTATTATTTAATGATCCTTTATGATTTGATGAAAGCATGTTATCGCAAAAAGTTAATGCAATATTATGGGAGTGGCCACTAAAGATTTGTTAAATTTGTGTGATTGAGGTAAAACTGGTATTGAAGGCCATAGTAATTCGGTTTCCATTTACATTTGTATAATTCATCCAACATATATTTCATTAGAAAAATCTAAAAGACACTTTTCATCATGTTAGCATATATTCAGTTGTCAAAATTCCATGTGTTGAGGTTCTTAAATTATAAAAGTATTATTTATAAATTTGGTGATAAAAATGGATATATTTATGAAAATATCATTGGCATTGTCCAGTTGCAACAGCTCGATTTTAATAGAGATCAGTAAGGATCGATACGCTATATTGGTAAAAACATCAAGCTTTATTATATTCGTTCGAATACAGATATCATTTCTTTTTATGTTTATGAAACAAGTTAAGTCTCATGCGCTTAAAAAAATTGCATTAAAATATATTTCTCCTTTACTATTATGAATTAAATAATATATCGTAACACATCGTGTTTTTTTCAAGTCTTCATAATTGCAAGAAATTGATAAAAGACATGTAGGATATTCAAATATGTGACAAAATATTAGAGAACGCGATTTTCATAACAGAACAAAATCCTATCGTTTTGATATTTTTTTTATTGTCATCTTGATGAAAATTAAATATATACGTAGAATTTTAAATTTGTGGTTTGATATCTTAATATATACATAAAAAATACCAATAATTTAGTGTGATAAAATGTTATATTTTTTTCGCATATAAAATCATTAAATATATATTTATATATTTATTATTCGTAACTTAAAAGCTATGGTATTTATACGGTTTTCCGATCAAGTCCGACGTATTTTTAAACTGAAATTTTATCATTATATAGCATTAAAATAATAATTTATATATCTCATTATTTTTTTTCATAAGTAACATCTTCGGTTGTATAGGCATATTTTGATAATAGCCATCGCTGTCATAATGTGTAATTTCTTTTGAGCCCCTTGATTAAATAAGGCAGTTTCTGGTCTTTTGCGATACTCTTTTTACAATGTTCTTCCATTTTGGTAACAAATTATCAATCTGGTTTAGGAACGGCGAGCATGGTGGAATGCATATTACCGTGAAGCCATGCTTTTGCACCATGTTTTGGACAGTATTTGTTTTAGGGAACCTCACTTTGATCCGTTGTTAAAATACATGCGTATATTACGCCGAACAAGAACAGTTCGAAGGTCTCCACGAAGTACCTGCGAACATGTGATTCATTGACGTGATGATCCAGGATGTTGAAGAATAATATGTGACGTGCGTCTAAAGATTATAAACCAGCAATGATTTGAATCGAAAGTCGCTCAATAGAAATTAAACCTTCGGAGTATGATAGTTATTACCGAAATATTCTACAAAGCCAAAAAAGGTATTATTTAGGAGAGAAAATTAACGAATAAATGTATTATGCTTGTGATAAATATTGATGAAATTTGAATAATCGAAATAACCGATTTGATCAGGAAACTCAATAATGTTATAGACTTCACACGATTTTTAAATAAATCAACGAGATATTCACACGACTCTATATCAAATATATGAATGTTTATGACTATTGAACATTATAAAAACAACAAAATTTTAAAAATATTAAATTTTTTTCTGACGAATCTAAGTTTTTAAAATTTACAAGTAATTTAAAATTATTACTGCATCTTTACCCAAATTTAAATTAAAATATTGTTAATAATAAAAATGGGAGGGATTAAGGTTTACTAATTTTCAAATCACTGCGTTAAATTAAATCTATTCGATTGAAATATTAAAATACATATCAAAAATACTTGTCCTGTTAAATTCCATCATTTATGGATGAATTCGAAAATAAAAGAAGTATATCAGATAAATGCAAACAAACCACCCTACATTGTAATAATTTTTTATTATCTGAAAAAAAAGATTTGAATTCCTAGATCACTAGGTTTACTTAGAGTTAAAAGTATTCTCAATTAATTAAGAAACGAATGTAGTGACTGGTAATTTGGGAAAAATATAAAATCCTCGTTTTATACTCTTGAAAATTGAGAGATCTATGTAAATTTAAAATGCTCAGCGGAACCATTTAGGTCTTCATGTTCGAAATAAAATTTGAATAATCATCGTTCAATGATTAGTTATATCAGATCTCATCTATAACCAGTCATGCGCACTTTCAGTTATACTTATCTCAGCAAATATTTCCTTAAATATTTTGGTAAATACAGATAATACTATCATAATATCATCACTTAATCGTTTATATTTTATAATTCATCACGTATACATTAGTATAATTTTCTGTTTGATGAATGTTACATGCCCTCATTCGAATTTTTTAGATTATAAGATTTGATTTTGTTCACAACTGTAATACATGAACGTTAGTTAGCTCTAACATAGGTACATTCTGAGGTAAATGCAAAAAATTATTAACATCTCAAGACTCTAGCACGTTTATAGATTTCAATTCTAAATGGTTAAGCGCTTCAGAGCGATTACTACCGAATAACTTATTAGTTCCAATTAGCGGATGTACTCGTTAATATTTCCAAATCAACTATGGTGTTTTCATTTTTTTATTGACTTATTATTAAAAGTATTTGGAACATTTTTTTGGTATTTTTCAGTTTACACGTTTTTGTTATATAGAGTATCAAAACAATTCAATGTCTCTGTTCATCCACGCCTTCTGAATCGTACGAAAACTCCTGCACTTAACCGTATGGGTATATCTCTAATTTCCTAACTTTTAAAACAAAATATAATTTCATATCCCTTTAAACATGTATATTTAAATGTGTGCGTGTATAGTATATCTATATTTTGTGGTATTATAAATATGTTTATTCATTTTTAAATCACCGAATTAGTTATTTAACGATGAAAGATATATCAGTTTTTTGACATATTTATATGGATGAAAACTGGTTCGAGATAAGAATGCCTAATCCTATGGTATTAACCTCGTTTGTCGATATACCACGGTTGTTATATGTAAATTTTAATAATACTATTCAACGAAATTTTATTCAGATCTTAACTCCCACTCAAGGAAAGTTATTAACATAAGCCAAGATTTAACGTCTGACATTTTAAAGAGTTCCTGTATATTTACATAAACAGATATATTTTGTATTTATTTAGAAATGAACTGTATACTTATTTTCCATAAGAAGATTTTATAAAAAATCATAATACACATGTTTTTTTAACGATCATCAGATTTTCTCATGTTTCATTCAGAATTTGAAATGATAATCTATAAATTTTACGATTCTATCTAAGAATTTTCAGGCTAGAAAAATATAAGAAACGCTTTAAATTTCTCAACGAACACATGCAACACTGTCATTTTGAATTATGTCAAAATTTAACGATATAGCTAACAAGATTCTCTATAATAAATCTTATAGCCAAACACATGGATATCCTTACAATACTATAATAGACATCAAAGTCGTAATATCTTACCATTCAAAATATTTGTTTTTATTATTCAGAATATATTCTCGATAATTTAAGATATCCTAGGCGTCATAAAATTTTAATTTCGTTGTCTGTAAATGGTAATCAGAAAAAATAAACTTGTAAAAATCTAGAAATGAATATATAAAATGACGACTTAGACGTAATTAAATATTACACCTACTTTAAATCAAAATTTTTAACTGAAAACTATTAAGATTTAGTTGTACTCCTGAGCAAGAATATATATAAAAATTTAATCAAAGATCAACCCTCAATTCCTTCATTTGTCTCATAATATTTTTGTAATATATTTACTATTATTGCTCGATCTAATTCCGTTCAGACATATATGACATTCTGAGTATTTTTCATACCTAAATGAACTTACAACTTCAGTTACGTATCAGGTTTAAGAAACTTTAACAAGTTAAAGGTTTTGTATGATGAATATTGTGCTAGTTTGTTACTGTCGCAAGCCGAATATCGAACCCCAAAACTTGGGTCAATTAATAATTATCTTGAATACAATATCGAATGTAAATAATTTAGCACTACGTTCTGACGCAAAACCCTTTTCTGTAATGTGTCATTACAATTATGAACTGACTACAGATCCTAAAAACACAAAATATAGTATCTAAGTAGATGTTTGATATAAAAATAAATAACAAATGTAAAATTTATTTAAAATAATGATTTTTTATCACAAAATAATCAAAATAATGTCATGAAATTATATTTAACCGAGAGTTGAACTAATGACAATCGTATGAATGATATCTTTAACGTTCGAAATAAATATAAATGTTATTTTCATCTGTTTTTATACTGTTAAAAAAATTACATACGTTTTCTTCGAAGCGAACAAATGCGGCTGTGGTATCGAAGTTATAGTGGACAGGGGAATGAGTATGAATGTTTAACTGTTGTCAGTCTTGCACTACCCTTGTCGGATGAACGCATACAGTTGCCGATTAACAGTGTGACCGAGAAAAGGATTGTCTAGCATGAATAACAACACATTGAAGTCGATTAATATTCGATCAATAATATACCAATTCAGGATTCTACATCTACATGATCGTTTGAAAAACAATGAAGTTTAAATGTGAGATTGTACACTACAGCTCGTCGAAATAAAATTATCTGTAAAATATAATAGAAGGTCAGCTTTATCTGCAAAAGTATATCACAATTCGTGGTCAATAACCATAGATCTGAGAAAACCGAATCATTTAAACAAAACTCTAAGTATTAGTGTTAGTAAGTATCAAATATCATGATTTTATATGGTTAAAAATTGATAGTATCGTTTCAGGTTTGACAAAGATTCAGGAAAATTCTGATGCAAGATGATCGATATAAACATTAACCAAAATATATCAAAGTGATCGATTGAAGAGTTTCGTTTTGTTGGTCAACAAATTCACATATTATACATGACATAAAATTGGATTTATAAGCAAGATATCTCAAAAAACAACTATGATAATTATATATTTAATTTTGAGTCGAATAAATAAAAAAAGAAGGTTTAATGCCATTTAATTTGTATAGTTTTTTTTTTAAATAAATTCAAAAATTATTTCTAAAATATTAGAAATCATTTTTAGTGAAATATATAAATATATTTCTATATCTTTAATAGAAAAATGTGATCAATTCGTAACAATTTAATTTGATAAGGAATTGGTCATTTATTTATATTTATTATGGATTTAAATTTTCATTCTGTGGTCATGCAGCTCTAGCTTAATTTATAACTTGAAAAAAAAATTGGAAAATGTTAACGATTAAATGCGTGAACGAGTAATTTGTTTTTGTAATGTAAAAAAAATACTCTTTCAAGGATTATCATTTTCGTGAAAGTTCGACTCATCAGCCGATATATTAATCATGTTCCCTTTTGACCCATATAATATAGATTTGAATTTTGATTTCTAAATAAACATTTTTGAATTTTTCTACCTGTAAGAGTAAGAATAAAATGGTACATATTTAACATTGATGATGAAAACACAAATATGTTTAAATATAGAGAATCAACATATTTTCTGTTTCAAAGATGTTCAAATTTATTTTAATACGTTTTCTTGAAATATTTATCTATTTTTTGGTTGTTCATTCCTAAATTCATTCATTAAAACAATTTTATCAGTTTTAGAAAAAAACGAATAGCGTCTATGAAATTTTATATACAGGTATTTTTAAATTATTATTTTTATATGCCGAATTCTTGACACTATTGAAATTTCAAAATCATTAGAATAAAAATATAAATCATACTCTGCAGAAGACTAATTTTCTATAATACTTCAATAATTTTAACGTGGATCAGAAAATGTTCGTGTAATTGAGGTATTCATTTATTAAATTCTGAATACCTATAAACCACAGACAGGAGAACTCATAAAGGTATCGGAGATAAAATCGCTAGACGCATATCATAGAAAAACATTTACCTTCACCAAATGTGTTTGTAGAATTATACTTCATGAAACATATGCAGCATTTTTTTAGATTTTTTCTGAACATTGAATGGGCATGTTTGACTGATTAATATTACAATAAAGAGTAGATTCCTAAGCAAGCTAAATTCATGCACGAAATATAACTCCTGTAAACATAAATGAATAACATTCCTAGGTATCATAAATCACACAATTATAGTAGTTAACCATTCTTCGCTCGACAAAGGCAGATCATGTATCACCGTATCCGTGTCTCTACGATCAAATAAACATGTAAATTATTATAATTGAATTAAATATATACAAATATATTATCTTTCAATGTGAGTTTGACGAGTTACAGGCTGTTTCACATAGTTCATGCGTGAATAAATATCAAATAATAAGAACTAGACGATTTGACGTACGCCCGTGGCGTCCACCATCTCGAGAAAGTTAGAATATGTGAATGAAACCCTGCATTATATATTAAATAATATATAGGTCTACCCTATAAGTGTCACCCCTCCAGTTTAATATCAATCGTTATTTGTAAAGCATTCAACAAAAACAGAAGACGCCTGAACTGCACTCAAATTAAATATTCTCCCCATGGATTCGTACAGACCCTCAAAATGAACACGGAGAGGTGATAGAGCCGCTTTTTGATGATTATTTAACAGGAAACAAACAAAAAGATTGGGAAAAACAACAATTACAATGCTCAAAGCGATACAAGTATAGATAGTGTGATTGCGGTCAGATCGGATGACCAGGATTAGGATTAAAAAGCGTTGCCGAGTGAGTGAGTTAGTAAGGGACACTATTCTATTGTAAAGATAGATATGGAATCATTAATATTAAGTATTATAATAGAATAAAAAAAACATTCTAAATTTATCAATAGCTGTAGTTTATTAGGTTCGATTTTTTTTGTATCTTTTTGACAAGGTAAAAATATGAAGTGAATTTTCGCGGTTCAGAATTCATTTATCGAGAAATATCTATTTTAATCTCAAAAATGATAATTCTTCAAACTAGAATTTATTGAAATTTATTGTAATCATATTTAATTAAAAACTTCGTTTTTGGACATTCATATTGGTGCAAGAATTTCAATGTGTCACCAGACGTTTATTACATAAATTTATCTATTTGTTTTTTAGGTCATTGAGAATATAAAAATGTTTTCAAAATGAAATATTTAATATAATATGAGCAAATTGAATAATGATAATGCGATTCAGTCAGATAAATATGGTAGGTTTACGAAATTTGGCTGGTATCAATCCTTTTTTGAACATGTAGAAGCCAATAATTCCAAGAGAAACTATGAAGAGAATNAGGTGATAGAGCCGCTTTTTGATGATTTTTAACAGGAAACAAACAAAAAGATTGAGAAAAACAACAATTACAATGCTCAAAGCGATACAAGTATAGATAGTGTGATTGCGGTCAGATCGGATGACCAGGATTAGGATTAAAAAGCGTTGCCGAGTGAGTGAGTTAGTAAGGGACACTATTCTATTGTAAAGATAGATATGGAATCATTAATATTAAGTATTATAATAGAATAAAAAAACATTCTAAATTTATCAATAGCTGTAGTTTATTAGGTTCGATTTTTTTTGTATCTTTTTGACAAGGTAAAAATATGAAGTGAATTTTCGCGGTTCAGAATTCATTTATCGAGAAATATCTATTTTAATCTCAAAAATGATAATTCTTCAAACTAGAATTTATTGAAATTTATTGTAATCATATTTAATTAAAAACTTCGTTTTTGGACATTCATATTGGTGCAAGAATTTCAATGTGTCACCAGACGTTTATTACATAAATTTATCTATTTGTTTTTTAGGTCATTGAGAATATAAAAATGTTTTCAAAATGAAATATTTAATATAATATGAGCAAATTGAATAATGATAATGCGATTCAGTCAGATAAATATGGTAGGTTTACGAAATTTGGCTGGTATCAATCCTTTTTTGAACATGTAGAAGCCAATAATTCCAAGAGAAACTATGAAGAGAATGATCGCGATCAATAGAGTAACACTATCTTTTGCGGACCAGGATCCAGTTTGTAGAGTATCGTTAATTATATCAATTTCTTCCTCTTTCTCATTCTCTTCTGCTCCCTCTTTATCCTTCTCTTCTAAATCATCATCCTTCTTCTCTTCATTAGCCTCTTCACTCTTCTCTTCGACAGCTTTTTCCTTCTTATCTTCAGCAGTTTCTTCCTTCTTTTCTTCTTCTGCCTCTTCCTTCTTCTCAACCACCACCTCGGGCTTCTTCTCTTCAACCTGATCTATCTCAAAATTCTGATTGTCTCGATCGAAAGTGTAGGGTTGGAAATGAATTCTCTGTGACTTTGCTGTACATAAAGTTACAAGATTAAGTTTATTAAATGTGCTCTTGTGGTATGCTACATCATGATTTGTTAAAGCGCATGTCTTAGTAGTGTCATCAAAATCGATTATTAAAGATGTTATAACGAACCCAAAAAATTGTGATCCAATTTGATTAATTTTGAAATTGATAGAATGCTGAGCGAAATGGTACTTAGTATTTTTTCTCAGTAAAAATTTATGTCCAATCACCAGGCTGTAGATTTCATTGGTCTCACTAGTTTGAATATCGATTGCGCATCCTCCAATAGTAACAAAAGTATCATATTCAGAAAAATCGCAATCTAGTTTCAGCCAATTATGGGGTCCACGGTGTCCGTATTTAATATTTAATTCAGAACGAGCTGCATTAAAACTAAATTTTTCGATATGTTCAGTCTCGTATGTTGATTGATCATTCCTATATCAATAAAAAATTTTACCAAGCCAGTGAAAATTCGACATACATGTCAAATGTGAAAGAAACTGATCCATTAGCGAGTTCTAATGTTGTAGAGTATGAATCAGTTTGGACTCCAATGATATTTGACAGAATCCATAATATAGTGGAGCTGTAGATTAACATATTTGACAATTTGTGCTTGAGATTTGATTTTTTATTGATGAATTCATTTAACTATGTACATAGATCAATTTCTCAAATAAATTCGAGAATTATATTTTAAAATTTAACGTCATATAATTTAAATGATGAGAATATTCACAAAATATGACACGCCTTTGATCAAAGGTCTAAAATCTCAAACTGGAACTATGACAAACGGATCTCTAAAGGCGAAAACATTATTAAATATCCTAGTCAGTTAAAGATAATATATCATTATTATTATCATAACCTCCCACTTATAAGATGGTACCGATTCCCAAAGCAATGTTCAAAAATGGCTTTTTGTAAAGATATCGATTTTTATCAATCGAAACTTCATACATATTCAAAATATTTGATCCCTCATTGTTGAAATGAAGACAAAAACTTGCAATTAACAAAATAGACACCCTGGAAGGATTTAACAAATTCTCAAATATCTAGATTATTGGCTCCCTGATCAATTACATCAGCTGTTGAGAAATTTGACACAGTCTGAAATGTTACAAAATGATTTTATTTGAATATTTTTCATTTATACACACATTCTAAGGTAAGTATTACTAATTTATAAAAATAGATGCTATTATCAATAAATCTTTATCGAGGCCGCCATCAAAAATTTAACTAATTAAAATTGTACAATCCTATATATATTCTATACCATATTATTCATGTACCTCGCGACAGTAGGTTTTATCGTAAATAGTTTCTTTTTTAGTCTGAAGACTTTCAGCCCAAAAAGGACAATTTGAAAGCCTATACATAAAAAATCTAAAGTGTTCTTTTTGAGACACCTGATTTAGAATTAAAAAAAAATTCTCAGATTTGTTGATTGCGCATCTCGAATTTTTTGCAAATTTGAATGGGTATTTTCATGGATTTAGACTGTTTTGGTAGATATTATTTGAATTTAAAATACTGGAGACGTTTTCCATAATTCAATGAGAAATAGAAAATGTCATATGGAAGTTCTAGGGTTATGTAAATAATATAAATGAATATTTATGTCCAAAAATAACTACTGTATGATTATTTATAATAAATAAATACAAATAATACACTGTGGAAAATTTTGCTTTTTATTTAACGTTTTTACAATCGCAAATTACCTTATTTGGGCTGTTGAAGTATCTAGAATATAAAAAAATGGAATTTTTGGATGTAAAATTATGTTGCGCATCGAACATATTTACATGCGGATTTATAAAGTATATAAGTTTTAATTAGCTGTGAACAACCCCTCTTAGTATTTATCAGAAAAGAATTTAAAGTATGTAGATTATATACCTTGTTTAAGTCATTCAAACTGGAGTATGTTCAAAAATTTATAAGAAATGAACAGTTATTACATATATTATTTCTGAATAAAGATTTGAGAAAATAGTTTTGTATAAAATTGAGCCAATTTAAAAAATATCTTGTGCTTAAGTAGAAAAATCACAATCATTTTCTCATGTTGATATGATTGAAAACTAATATTCTATTTTCCTCTAATCCATTTAAAATTATTTTGGCAATTTAAATTTGAAAATCAACCTACAAAAAGACTTGCTGATTTAAATTATATCCTTGGGATGATTTGTTTGTCGTATATAAGCATAGGTTGTACTAATTGTTTTTATAGTCGTTACATCACAGGTATTTCTATAAATCCCAGGAATGATTTTATAGATTTAATCATTTGCAGATTCCATCAGTAATATGAATTCCAAATCAAGTGATCTTTTGATTTTTAAACGACTAGTATCTGCGGAATTCTATATAGTGGAATATATATATTGGTTTTTTGGGGGCGAATATTAAGAATTTGCTCATATTCTTATTTCTCAAATAAATTCTAAACTCAAACATACATTTCTAGTATTATTCATAAGATATAATTAGATAATATACCGTGTTGTAGAGTGTATAAAATTCACAATTATATAATCAGAACAGCGAAAATTTATAAGAAAATCATATTTTAGATAATAAAGCGGCAGAGTTCAAATCATGGGAATAAAATTAATGATTTATCGTCAAGATAATAAGGTAAACGATATAAATTAATATATAATCGTATAGTTTTTAAGCTAGAGGATTTAAATCTTATAAAAAAAGCCGCGAGTTATGGACTCTAAAGTACAGAATTTTAGTTAAATACACAACCATATTTTGAATTAAGTCAAAAATATCCAGTTTTTTTTGGAAATGACAAAATGTTTATCTAATGGTATTCGAATGATATAGTCACCATATTCTTGTATTTATCTATGAATATGTTATGAAAAATCCAAAAAAAGATTTTTCATGATAAAAAATCGTCAATTACTCTTAAAAACCATAAATAATGATAAATTATATTGAGGTTATATAATTGGAATGCTTTTCTTCGTATATCATCCCATTTTCTCAAAAAAATAATTGTTTATTATTTGAATTATTTTTACGTGACGTTCTGTAGTAGTTTTTGTGTTTTTTTATATTTAAATCAAAATAAAAGTCTTTAAATTCGTCATATTAGCAGGCTCAATGTCATCAATTTTATTAATTTTGGTCATGCCTAAGTTTTTACAAATTCTATCATATTTTAATATTCACGATAATCAGTATTGATCAAAGGTTAGCGACATACGACATGCGGGCCGAATCCGCCCCGCGACGATATTTGGTCCTGCCTGCGAAGAGTTTTCGAAAATATATTGCAATGTTGCCTTCGAAAATATCCTTTTAATAATTTTTAACTAGTTTTTTATTTAACTGGTAAAATTAGGTCCCTAAGGACTATGTGCTAAACAAAAATGACTCTTAGTCATCTTTTTCTATCTTTTAAATTTATAATATGCAAACAGAATTATTTCATCTAATATTTTTGTAACATGGTATATTTATGTTGGATCGCAATAAAATTCTTCTTTTTGGCAACTTGTATAAACGAATTTTTTAACTGTCGGCCAGACTGTCTCCACGTTATTTTTATTAGGACCTGTGATAGGTTCTAGTGTGTTATTTTAAACTCATATTCTCAAAAAGAAACTACGGTTGACAGTTTATTGAATATATGATGGATTTACTGGCAATGTTGCAAAACCTAATTCATTAACAAATGTATAATCATTCTTATAGGCAAATCTATCTCAAACAAAATACATCTAAATATTAAACTATAATTTATTAAATATCATTAAAATTCATACATCTGAAACATAATTTTATATATTATTTGAATTATCTAACATTATTTGCTACCGAATATGATGCATTTTGTAGAATATGATGGGATTTTCCGTGGGATTGTCCACTTGGAAAAATCTATATGATCGACCCAGTTCGTAGGCCAATTATTAATTATTTATAATTTGTAGCATCGACCACAGCCAATAAAAATACAAGGAATGCTGTTATATAACTGCTTATTATTTCCACTTTCTAAAAAAGACTGTGACGTAGATGCATTCAATCATTTCGGAGAAATAACCCCCTATGATTGCTCAAAACCGAGAAATGTCTTAGGTATCTGACTGGTAATTTAAATCCCAATAGATTATTTTTACTCAAAAAATTTGCGAGATATTTGTTATTCAGAAATGATATAATATTTTAGCATCAGATGCAGACTTTCATTAATACCACTACATACAAGTCGCCGTTTATAGATATATATTAACGAAATTTTAGTTCTAAAATTTATTAAAGATGATCTTACTTCATCAATACATTATGTCATGAATATATAATACGCGATCCATTTCATAACTTATCGTATACGTGTACTGTTTGGAATTTTCATAATTTCCATATGTTTTAAAATTTACAACAATAATTGAAATTATCTATCATTTTGAAATCAAACTAAATAAAAACTATTTTCATATCATGCCATCACCATTTTGATGTATTACCAATCCATATCTACGCATTATCAACTGTAGACAGCTGCCAGTTCATATTAAATCGAACACATGTCATTTTCATGGAGCCTATAATTATTATTTATAATCAAACCAGTGATACAATCAAATTAATATTTTTTACAAATTTTATTAGCTACTAATTATTACTAAATCAATAGAAAAACTAGAATTGACATCGAATACTTATAGGGGCAGATTTTATACTTCGCTTTTCCTTTTTCAGTAAAAATTTCAAATTTTCACCCAGTTTAAATTTTTGGAATGAAAGGCTTGATATGATTGAAACTATAGAAAGACTGTAACTTTTTCACATTCATAATCCAGTATTAAGCACTGATCATGTCGATTTTTGTAGACCTGAGGATTTTTAATACCTAAAACCGATGTACAAATTAAAGATACGCATGTATTTTAATGAATGATTTATATGTTCTGTATAATTGATTTATGATTAAATATTATCATGATTTAATTTTTCAATGGAAGGGGATAAGTTATAGTTATATTAAAATCTCTCGAAATATCCATATTTGGTACAATGTTTGGATACGAACGCATATTTTATAATATTTTTACAAATAACTACTTGAAATCCTATTCAATTCGTCACAATCATTTTAGTCTGGAGATGGAACTACCAGAAAATATGAACAGAATCTTCACAAATATCATCACATTCCGAAATCAATTTACTAGCCTAAGAAATGTACCACGTGATGGGATCATACAGCTCAAAACTTTAATTTACATGTACCACAGGCAAACCATTTGAAATTAGCACGTCAAATCGTATTGACTCCTAGAATCTGCGTTATTTTTATCTTTTTTATTTTTTCATATTGTTTCTAAATATATTTGTTTCGTTTTAATAATACTCAGATCAGTCAATTGTATTATTCTAGACTTAGACCATTAATGATATTAGTAATCCACGTATAGCTGTTTATCATTACTTATTTTTAATATTCTTGGTAATTCGTGTTGGTCGTAGAAATATTAAGCCTCAAATAGATCAATATGGTTTGATTTTTTTTAGTTGGAGATTTGAAATTATAAGGCTTGTTTCTATTTTGTACAATCAATGGTTTTTCTATCATGTTGAAAACAAAAATGAAACATCTGCGAGGACGTTTGACATTATGAATCTAACTAGAATCAATATTGATAAAATGGTGATTTGTGGACGAGATCTCTAGATTGATGATTACAAACCATAATGGTAACTCTTCAAAATTGCATACAAAAAAAGAATTTAAATATCTGAATGTATTTTATAATAATTTTTCTAAAATAAAATAATATCAAATTTGAATAAATTGATCAATTAGAAATGGATTTTCAATACAATCCAGCATGAAATTTTTTACACTGTTGTCAGTTATATCTATATAACAATAGATTGTTGAAATTCATCACTCAGAAATAATAAAATTTCCCTGAAAATTCGAAAATTTTGCAAAAATTGTTTCCGATATAAGTACATCACATACTAAGATATATAGTTTTTCATGATTGAGCATTATACGTAATGCCGTGAGATCGAAAACATCTGCTATATAGTTAAATAATTACATGATTTCACATCAAAATCTTTGACTCGATATCAACTTGGTATATATCAAATTTAATGTACGATGGCAACTATGGAAATGGTGATTGATAACTGTATTATCATAAACAGTATATCAGCCGGAAATAGATACTGCGCTGGATCACTTAACTCTAAAGCAGAATCATAATTCTAGACTAGAAGTCAATTAACAATATTGTATTTTTTATATTAAATTTAAGGCTCAAGAATCAAAATAAAAAC